>PIJE02001171.1:49020-123508 GCA_002895965.2 Coryphaenoides rupestris | reverse complement strand
AATGTACGAGGAAGACTACTAACCCTACTACGATACTAAATGGTAAATGGATTGCATTTATAAAGCACTTTAATCCTAAGTTCACATTCACCCACACCTAACTAGGAGGAGCAGGTAGGGTTAGGTGGAGTCTTGCTCAGGGACACCTCCACACTTAGCTAGGAGGAGCAGGTAGGGTTAGGTGGAGTCTTGCTCAGGGACACCTCCACACCTAACTAGGAGGAGCAGGTAGGGTTAGGTGGAAGTCTTTGCTCCAGGGACACCTCCACACTTAGCTAGGAGGAGCCGGTAGGGTTAGGTGGTGTCTTGCTCAGGGACACCTCCCACACCTTAACTAGGGTTAGGTGGAAGCTTTACTCACGGCACCTACCACACTCTAACTGAGGAGCAGTAGGGTTAGTGGTGTCCTTGCTCAGGGACACCTCCACACGCTATAGTCTGAGGAGGAGCAGGTAGGGTTAGGTGGCTGTCTTGCTCAGGGGACACCTCCACACTTAGCTAGGGGGAGCAGGTAGGGGTTAGGTGGTGTCTTGCTCAGGGACACCTCCACACCTAACTAGGAAGGTAGGCAGGTAGGGCTTAGGTAGGAGCTCTTGCTCAGGGACAGCCTCCACACTTAACTAGGAGGGAGCCCAGGCTTAGGGTTTAGGTGGTGTCTTGCTCAGGCGATCTACCCTCGAACAACTTTAGCTAGGAAGGGAGCAGAGTCAGGGTTAGGCTGAGCTGTCCTTGTGCTCCAGGGACAACCACGAACGCTTAGCTCAGGGAGGAGCAGGTTAGGGATCTAGGTGGAGTCTTTGCTCAGGGACACCTCCCACACCTAACTAGGAAGGACGCAGGTAGGGTTAGGTGGTGTCTTGCTCAGGGACACCTCCACACTTAGCTAGGAGGAGCAGGTAGGGTTAGGTGGTGTCTTGCTCAGGGACACCTCCACACTTAGCTAGGAGGAGCAGGTAGGGTTAGGTGGTATCTTGCTCAGGGAGGGTTAGGTTCGGGGTTAGGGTTAGGTTCGGGGTTAGGGTTAGGTTCAGGGTTGGGGTTAGGTTCAGGGTTAGGGTTAGGTTCAGGGTTAGGGTTAGGGTTAGGTTCAGGTTTAGGGTTAGGTTCAGAGCTAGGGTTGGGTTAGGGTTAGGTTCAGGGTTAGGGTTAGTATGCTGACCTTCCTCCCTCCTCTTCACAGCTCAGGTCGCCTACTTCGAGGAGACCCGGTCTTCTGGGGAGTCGAGGTGGGCGTGTCTCTCCCTGTGGCCCCTCCCTCTGCTGCTTCTCGTGTCCTCCCCCCTACAGACCGCCCTGCTGTAGCTCCTCCTCCTCCTGTGTATATATAACTCTCTCTCAGTGTCTACACCTTCACTAGTCTCTACTACCTTCACCTTCACTAGTGTCTACACCTTCACTAGTCTCTACTACCTTCACCTTCACTAGTGTCTACACCTTCACATAGCTAGGAGGAGCAGGTAGGGTTAGGTGGTGTAATTGCTCAGGGACACCTCCACACTTAACCTAGGAGGAGCACAGGTAGGGTTAGGTGGTGTTCGTTGCCTCAGGGACACCTCCACACTTAGCTAGGAGGAAGCACAGGTAGGTTTACGGTGGCTGTCTTGCTCAGTGGACACTGCTCCAAGCACCTTTAACCTAGGAGGAGAGCAGGTAGGGTTAGGATGGTGTCTGCTCAAGGACACCTCCACACATCTAGCTAGGAGGAAGCAGGTCAGGGTTAGGTGGTGATCTTGC
This sequence comes from Coryphaenoides rupestris, assembly GCA_002895965.2. NCBI lineage: Eukaryota > Metazoa > Chordata > Actinopteri > Gadiformes > Macrouridae > Coryphaenoides > Coryphaenoides rupestris. The sequence continues at coordinate 121,774 of PIJE02001171.1, read as the reverse complement.
TCAGGGACACCTCCACACTTAGCTAGGAGGAGCAGGGTAGGGTTAGGTGGTGTCTTGCTCAGGGACACCTCCACACTTAGCTAGGGGGAGCAGGTAGGGGTTAGGTGTGTGTCTTGCTCAGGGACACCTCCACACTTAGCTAGGAGGAGCAGGTTAGGGTTAGGTGGTGTCTTGCTCAGAGACACCTCCACACTTAGCTAGAGGAGCAGGTAGGGTTAGGTGGTGTCTTGCTCAGGGACACCTCCACACTTAACTAGGAGGAGCAGGTAGGGTTAGGTGGTGTCTTGCTCAGGGACACCTCACACTTAGCTAGGAGGAGCAGGTAGGGTAGGTGGTGTCTTGCTCAGGGACACCTCCACACTTTAGCTAGGAGGAGCAGGTAGGGTTAGACAGTTATCCTGGTCATGAGAATTACTCTGCTGTTGTCGTCCTAAACTCCTCCCCCAAGATGAAGACGAGGGCAGCCTCTTCCTCCATCATGTCCTCCTGAACGTCCCGTCTGCACCAACACCTACGGCAGCTTCAAGTGTCGCAGCAACAAGCGCTGCAGTCAGGGCTTCCAGCCCAACGGAGACGGCTCGGCTTGTGTGGGGTGAGTGGGTTGGGTTAGGGTAGGCTCAGGGTTATGGGCTAGGCTCAGGGTTGGGGTTAGGTGCAGGGTTAGGGTTAGGTTCAGGTTAGGGCTCAGGGTTGTGTTAGGTTCAGGGTTAGGGTTAAGGTTCAGGGTTAGGCTCAGGGTTGGGGTTAGGTTCAGGGTTAGGGTTAGGTTCAGGGTTAGGGTTAGGTTCAGGGTTAGGGTTAGGTGCAGGGTTAGGGTTAGGTTCGGGGTTAGGGTTAGGTTCGGGGTTAGGGTTTAGGTTCAGGGTTGGGGTTAGGTTCAGGGTTAGGGTTAGGTTCGGGGTTAGGGTTAGGTTCAGGGTTAGGGTTAGGTGCAGGGTTAGGGTTAGGTTTCGGGGTTAGGGTTAGGTTCGGGTTAGGGTTAGGTTCAGGGTTAGGGTTAGGTGCAGGGTTAGGGTTAGGTTCGGGGTTAGGGTTAGGTTCGGGGTTAGGGTTAGGTTCAGGGTTGGGGTTAGGTTCAGGGTTAGGGTTAGGTTCAGGGTTAGGGTTAGGGTTAGGTTCAGGTTTAGGTTAGGTTCAGAGCTAGGGTTGGGTTAGGGTTAGGTTCAGGGTTAGGGTTAGTATGCTGACCTTCCCTCCCTCCTCTTCACAGCTCAGGTCGCCTACTTCGAGGAGACCCGGTCCTTCTGGGGAGTCGAGGTGGGCGTGTCTCTCCCTGTGGCCCCTCCCTCTGCTGCTTCTCGTGTCCTCCCCCCTACCGACCGCCCTGCTGTAGCTCCTCCTCCTCCTGTGTATATATAACTCTCTCTCAGTGTCTACACCTTCACTAGTCTCTACTACCTTCACCTTCACTAGTGTCTACACCTTCACTAGTCTCTACTACCTTCACCTTCACTAGTGTCTACACCTTCACTAGTCTCTACTAACTACCTCCACCTTCACTAGTCTCTACTACCTTCACCTTCACTAGTGTCTACACCTTCACTAGTCTCTACTACCTTCACCTTCACTAGTGTCTACACCTTCACTAGTCTCTACTACCTTCACCTTCACTAGTGTCTACACCTTCACTAGTCTCTACTACCTTCACCTTCACTCGTGTCTACACCTTCACTAGTGTCTACTACCTTCACCTTCACTAGTCTTCGTGTGTGTGTGTCTGTGTGTGTGTGTGTGTGTGTGTGTGTGTGTGTGTGTCCAGAGCAGCAGGGGGTAGTGTGTGTCATGTCATCAGATAGCTTACAGTTGTTAATATTAATACATACAGTTATTGATATATACTTAAAGTATAGTTATAGTTATAATAATAGAGTTGTTAATAGTAATACAACCGGCACAGTCGGTTCTACTCAATTGCAATTTTGAGGTTCTGATTTAATTTTAATTTTGCATTGTTTACATATATAGATATAGATATAACCACTTAGCTATAAGGGAAACGAGGTGCTTGGTTTTAATGAAAATGAAATGGAAATTTTGCAACCATCTTTGCTTGACTAAGAGTTGAGTGATTGTTGAGCAGACAGGTTAGGGTTAAATAATAGTGATCTTTACCTTATTTTGTTACCTCAATCTTACTTCTCAAGACTGAATCCTCATTCTACTGCTTGATATTTACAATTAAAATCAAATCAAATGAAAGCCTGTGGTTGTGGAAACAGACAGCATGATATAAATGTATTTATCAGAAGAGTCTGAAACTCAGCCTCTCCAACCTTTTATAATGTGATCAATAATCAACTAATCGCATAATGAAACAAATAGAAAAACACAAAAATGGTTCAGCCTCATGGTTCAGCCTCATGGTGCAGCCTCATGGTTCAGCCTCAATGTTCAGCCTCATGGTTCAGCCTCATGGTTCAGCCTCATGGTTCAGCCTCATGGTTCAGCCTCATGGTTCAGCCTCATGGTTCAGCCTCAATGTTCAGCCTCATGGTTCAGCCTCATGGTTCAGCCTCATGGTTCAGCCTCATGGTTCAGCCTCATGGTTCAGCCTCAGGTTCAGCCTCATGGTTCAGCCTCATGGTTCAGCCTCATGGTTCAGCCTCATGGTTCAGCCTCATGGTTCAGCCTCATGGTTCAGCCTCATGGTTCAGCCTCATGGTTCAGCCTCATGGTTCAGCCTCATGGTTCAGCCTCATGGTTCAGCCTCATGGTTCAGCCTCATGGTTCAGCCTCATGGTTCAGCCTCATGGTTCAGCCTCATGGTTCAGCCTCATGGTTCAGCCTCAAGGTTCAGCCTCAAGGTTCAGCCTCATGGTTCAGCCTCAATGGTTCAGCCTCAAGGTTCAGCCTCAAGGTTCAGCCTCATGGTTCAGCCTCATGGTTCAGCCTCAAGGTTCAGCCTCAAGGTTCAGCCTCATGGTTCAGCCTCATGGTTCAGCCTCATGGTTCAGCCTCAGTCGTGCATGCGTGTGTGTGTGTGTGTAGTTGTTGGTGAGCGTGTTGAACAGTATCCCTGATGCCAGAATATTGAGGCCATCATCCACAACAACGCACACAAACCAACGACTCCCTTAATGAACAAGGAAGAAACCTGGCGGAGGAGCTCAGAGTGGGGGTCCCTCCTTCCAGGGACGGTTCAGAGTGCAATGGGTGGCATAATGGACGTGTAAAAAAGGTTGTGTTTGGCCCTCGTATTGTTATTTATTATTAATATTATAGAACCTTGGAGGCGTCTTCTTTGTCCTTGCGTGACCCCCTGGATCTCCTGTGTGTGTGTGTGTGTGTGTGTGTTGGTGCCACCCTCCCTCTTTAATGTTGGGCTCATTGAGCCCAGTTTGGATTGCAGTCCATGACAAAGCCCCCATTTTGTCACTATGGCAGCCCATCTAAAGAAAGGGAACAAGACGGGGAGCAGAGATCCCCGGTTTTCACAAAGAGGCGAGGAAACGGCTAGCGACGTGGCTAACTGGAAGCACGCGTAGCTTTGCGTTCTTTAGAGCGTTCTCAGACCCGTCAATCACGCTGAGGTTAAATAAACCAAGCGCGTCGCCATGCCAACACAAACAGGCAGAGAAGTTTTTGTCGGGGAAAGCAACGTTCAGAGAGGGAACATGTCTGGCTCTGAGAGGGTCCACTTTAAGTTGAGCCAAGACACGAAAGAAATGCCTCAAACACGCTGTTAGACTCACGAGCATGGAATATTATGGATAATCAATACAAGAAAAAGGTTATAATCTTTTCAGTCGAGTCAAATGTTTCTTTATCACAACTGCATTTTACAAACAATTATATAACTTATATATAATTTATATTCTAAACATTCTAAACAATGAATATCAATGTGTTTTATTGACAGGTGAGTCTCAGTGAGAACCTTATTTTCAACATTTAAAAACACAAAACAAACCAACAACACAAGCAAGTAGACCATTTACATTTCAGCAAAATATGATTGACTGTCAAATATCTTTGGCAGGTCAAAGAGAGAGTGGCTTGCATAATATAGTAAATAATAAAATGACAATGTGGATGTCAATATTGTATAATATAAAAAACATTATGTATATATTCTAGAAATATCATATACTGTATATAATGGCAGTTTTACAGTAGTGCTTTATAGTGACTCATGCATTTGAAAATGCACAAAACTAAGTCACACAACCAGGTAAGATTTTTATAGGATGCAATTGGTAGCATGCATTTTAAAAAGTGTTAATAAATGAAAACATTTTGCGAAAGCAAGTGAAGACGCCTATCCTAACCCATGGCTAACCAGCGCTAACTCTAACCCTAACCCATGGCTAACTAACCTTAACCCTGACCCCATCCCTAGCCCACGGCTAACTAACCCTAACCCTCACCCTTGAATTCTCACCCGCTAACCACTAACCCCCTGCTGAGTCCCTCTTTATAATGTGGTGTTGGAGCCGGTAGCGGTCGCGTTGCCCAGGAACACAATGGACCATCAAGTCTATCAGGTGTTTGGATGTGTGAGCCATGCAATCTGTTTGTTGCCCAATTAGTTGTTAGGCCTGCAGGTGACTGAATGAATGAAGTAGCCCAAGTTAGCCTTCAGCTGCAGTACTTAGGAGACCACCACAACGTGAGGAGACCACCACAACGTGAGGAGACCAGAAGGACGACCACAATGTCAGGATTTCAACGACAGACAACAGATTATTCTTCATTATTCCAAATGATATAACATTTTGTCATTTACCACATTTTGTTCCAGAGTCTTGCAGTGAATTCAGATATGCATAATTAAGGAGCACCTGGTTCAAGAATAATAAGAATAACAAGAATAACTAGAAAAATTCCAGGGAAATTTTGAGGGTGCCTGCTAAGCAAGCAATAACACACACACACACACACACACACAGATGTGTAGGAGAGGAGTAGAGAGATACACAAATACACTCAACAATTAGGCCTACATACACAAAGCACACACACAGCATAAACACAACATAAAATACATAGGCCTATACTCAAAAACACACACACACACACAGTATACAGACTAAAAAATAGATTGTGTGTTATATGAAATGACGGCCACACCCCTTCTCACACGTGTGTGAGACGAGGGGGCGTGGCTATGGCGTCACCGCCATTGACACGACGAGGGGGCGTGGCTATGGCGTCACCGCCATTGACACCATTTTGATTGGCGCCATTTTGGCGTCTATAAAAATTACACCACCACACGCCATTACGCCAAACACAGACACCATTTTGACACCATTTTGATTGGCACCATTTTGGCGCAACATAAAACACAACATAAAATACATAGGCCTATACTCAAAAACACACACACACACACACAGCATAAACGCCCCCTAAACACACGTGTGTCTCTCTGTGTTTGGCGAGGGGGCGTGGCTACGGCGTCACCGCCATAGCCACGCCCCTTCTGTGTGCGCAACGAGGGGGCGTGGCTATGGCGTCACCGCCATTGGCGCGACGAGGGGTGTGTGTGTGTGTGCGTGTGTGTGTCCACACATAACAAGCGGGACAAAAACTGCTTAGTCATTGTCATGCAATTTAATGAGCTAATACGGTTTGGACCCCTCTCATTTCGAGGCTCATAAATCAATAAGTATAAGTCCCTTTGTTTCCATAGTTACATATATGTGACCGTCACGAGTGTGCCTACATTTTGATGTATAGATTACGTATGTGGAGTTAATATTGTGGGCGGGATGGCAGTTTTAAAATGGCGTGATCAGTGGTGGAAACCGTCTGTATCAGGAGGGTGACAGCTTGAAACTGCGTGAAAATACGGGCTTTGGAGTCTGCAATGATGTTACTTCTAGGCTCATAAATCCAAAAGTATAAGTCCCTTTGTTTCCATAGTTACATATATGTGACCGTCACGAGTGTGGCTACATTTTGATGTATATTACGTATGTGGAGTTAATATTGTGGGCGGGATGGCAGTTTTAAAAATAGATTTTTTTTTTTTTTCGTCTGCTCTCCGCTCTAACGTGACGTCACCCGCTCTAACCCGGCGCAATACACACCCATGTTAAACTGTCTGAGGAGCTGAAAAATCAATTAAGTCTGAACTGTAATTGTGTCAAAAGTATGAATGTTATGAGAATTGTGAAATCATGTGTGAATTCATCCAAGTTTCCTGAACGTTTTAATGTTTGAATGGAGTTTCTACCTGAATGTATGACTGAATGGGAAGAGGTTGAATATGAGTGGTTTTGGACACATTTTGAACACTCACCCCCATTCATTTCAATGGGGCAAAAATGCTGTTAAATGTTGAATATTTCAGAAAGTAATAATGGTATGTACAAACAAAGTAGTAGCACTCGATTCCCGGTCAAGGCGCACGTTTTGATGTATTTTTTGCGTGTGTGCTGGCAACGCTGTGAGACTAGTTCCGCGCCGAAAAAACGGCGGAAGAATAAATAAAAAAGATAAGTATGATGGAGAGTAATAGTGTGCTTTGCATTGCAAAGGCACCCTAATAAGTTGTTTGTTCACTGTACCAACAGAGGGCGCCGTCCTCAGCCAGGAAGTTCCAGACTCCTGCACTTTATAAAGTCATCATTCAGAGTGATCAGTTATTAAACAATGAAAGAGTCTTATTGAGAGCGACCGCCAACCCTTTCAGTGACTCAGACCTCAGAACGCCTCAGACCTCAGAACGCCTCGGACCTCAGAATGCCTCAGACCTCAGAACTCAGAACGCCTCAGACCTCAGAACTCAGAACGCCTCAGACCTCAGACCTCAGAACGCCTCCCTGGCGACCGCCTGAGTTCTGAGAGCGTGGAACCCAAGACAGGAAGGGCAGGAAGGGCGTTGAGGATGTGGAGGACGGAGCTCAGCTCTCAGCTCAGAAAGTGTTCGCAATGACCTTCCACCGGCGAATAAATTAAAAGTCACGCAGGTTAGCGAAGACGAAGGGGAAAGAAACCAACAGAGAGGGAGGGGGGGGGGGACAAAGAGGAAGATGTAGGCACTTAGTGGTGTGTGTGTGGCATGACCTTCATCCACAGGTGTTCATACTTTATATTATAGGTGAGACCAGCCAGGTGCTCCGAGTTGCCCTGATTGGAGCAATCAGCCACAGGTCCTATTGGAACACCAAAGACAGACAGGTACACAGAAGCCAAACAGTCTACAGGCCCTGAAAGAGACAGAGGGGGCTGTGACACCCTCCCCCTAAAAAGAGGTCCCATAGGGAACCGATACCGATCCTATCTAGCAGCTAATTAATAAATGTAATCAATCATGGCAGAATATAAACCTTAAACAAAAGAACAATTGCGGCACATGAACACTCCCTACAATATATTTTGACAATTTTAGTGATTACACAAAAACTACTTGCCCCAAAAAGAAACTCCAGTCCAGCCAGCAGCTCCAAACACACCAGGCCCTTCCCTCAGCAACCAAGATTACTGCAGATTTTCTGGAAGCAATTTTAAGAGGAGAGTCAGGAGGCAGGAACAGACAGCGAGCAGGAGAGGAGATGGGACATAGCAAGTCACAGTCCTCAACCTTAAATTTAAATATAATTTAAGCAAAGCCCTAAACAAGTTATACATCTAGTCTAACCTAACCCTAAACATAAATTTAACTAAGAACTCAAACTAAGTCCTATGACTTTAATGGGCCCTAGAGAGGGCATCCGCTATGACATTCTCTGATCCCTTAATGTATCTAATGCCCAACCAATAGGACTGCAACATTAAGGACCAGCGAATTAAACGCTGGTTCGGACATTGGAGTGAATTCAAAAATGTTAGCGGATTATGGTCCGTGTAGACCACTACAGGCGCGGCACCAGACACCACATAAGCAAAGTGCTTTAATGCCCATATTAAAGCTAGAGCCTCCTTTTCTATGGTAGAATAATTCAGCTGGTACGAGATAAACTTTCTCGAAAAAAACCTAATTGGTTTATCAAAACCTAAGTCATCGGTTTGTAAAAGAACAGCACCGGCGCCCACGTGACTAGCGTCCACTTGCAGTGAGAACGGACGGTCAAAACACGGTGCTGCGAGAACTGGAGCAGTACATAAGGTTTTAATGGCTTCAAATGCCTTTTGGCATTCGGGAGACCAGATGTACACGGCACTGCCCTTAAGAAGATCAGTGAGGGGTGCTGCAACGGTGGAAAAGTTTCGGCAGAAACACCTATAATAACCTACTAAACCAAGGAACCGCAACAGCGCCTTTTTAGTGGTTGGTGCAGGGTACTGCGCAACAGCGATCACCTTTGCCGAAACAAGCCGAACCTGACCCTGTCCCACCACTCGGCCGAGCTATGCAACAGTTGCCCTGGCGAACTCACACTTCGCCAGATTCACCGTTAGATGCGCCTCGGCCAGGCGGCGGAACAGGGCCCCGATACACGCCACATGCTGAGACCACGAGTCCGAGAACACTACCACATCGTCCAAATAGACTGTGCAACCCTCCAGGTCACCAATAACATGAGTCATGAGCCGCTGGAATGTCGCGGGTGCATTCCGCAAGCCAAACGGCATGACTTTGTAGGAGAATAACCCGTTTGGTGTAATAAACGTGGAGATCTCACGTGCACGCTGGGTCAAAGGAACTTGCCAATATCCTTTTAGCAAATCAAACTTGCTGACGTACTTTGCCTGACCAATCTCGTCAACAAAATCCTCCAGCCGAGGAAGAGGGAACGAGTCAGCCTTCGTTACAGCGTTAACCTTACGAAAATCGGTGCAAAACCGGGGTGTGCCATCAGATTTCGGCACAAGGATAAACGGCGATGCCCAGCTTGAAGAGGATGGTTCGGCTAACTCGTTGTCCAGCATGTACTTAACCTCGGAATCAAGATACTTGCGCTTTTCAGCATTGACACGACAAAACCTCTGCCGAATCGGCCGAGTATCCTCCACCTCAATATCGTGTTCTATTAGGTGTGTTTGACTGGGCGTGTCATTAAACAGACACGGGAAAGACTGGATAACCCCCATCAACTCGGTCCTATTCTTTTCTGGCAGATGGTCTAACAACGCATCCAGATTATCAAGCGTCTGAGTTTTTTTTAACCGACCTTGGTACAATGCTGGATCAATGGCCGGTAACCCATCATCCTCCCCCTCCCCCAGCAAACGAGGAGAGGTGACCACCGATGCTCTTGCCGCCAAACACGCCACATGAGCGCTCTCCAAGGTAGCACCAGACCCAAGCGACCCGGACGCACGGATATGATACGGCTTTAACAGGTTCACATGACATAGCTGGGTGGCTTTTCTACGCTCAGGAGTAGCAATTACGTAATTTAAATCTGAGATTTTTTTTCACCACTTTATGTGGGCCAGTAAACTTGGCCTGGAACGGTGAGCCTATAATGGGCAACAGAGCGAGCACCCGATCACCAGGCACGAAGACCCGCCGTTCGGTACGCCTATCAGAGTTTTTTCATCTTACCCTGTGCATACACTTTGGTATTTCCAATAGGAGTCGTAGTAGTAGCAGTAGTAGCAGGTGAAAAACCTTTAACCAGAAACAGAGAAAAAGTACCCACATTATTGTGACCAATTACAATTCAAATCCTCGACGGGCACGATCGCACCTCCCAAGTAGGTCTCCGAGGCCACAGAGATGTTGGCATTTCCAGAATGCAATTACAACACGCCTGCGTCGGGGGGTGGGGGGTGGGGGGGTCGGGTCAGGCAACTCTATATCTGCTCCCCGCCCCGCTCGGCAAACAAGAGCCCGGCAGGCGTGAGACCGGCCCATATGCGACTGACGGTGGCGCCTTTTCCCGTTGGGAACGAACGGATCACATCATAATTAAACATGGTACCCCTGCACCCGAGCCACCAGGCCCCCCGCCCTCCATCACCCCCCTCCCGGTGGTAGAAACGCGACCGGCAGGACTCCCCGAGGTACCACCCTGCTCTAATCCCCCCCAACGCAAAGAGGAACATCCTCTCGGCCACCAGACGGATCTCAAAGAACCAGCTGCAACCGAATTGTATGTGTTCTGTAAAAAATGTAAAAAATCTGGGTAAAAGGAATCGGGTTAGCCGGCGGGCACCAGCGTCGGCTGAGGCCGAGGTGGAGGCTGGCGTTGACGGTGGACAGGTGGCCAGGCGATGGGACAGCGCAGCCAGCCACCTCCGCCCTCCGCTTGCCAAGACAACCAGCCCTTTATGGGCCCCGCCCCCTCCCTGCAGACATGCCCGCAGCCCACGCCTCAAGCACATGGTTGTGTGCTGTATGTAGGCCAGGGGCCAGTAGGTGGGGTCGCGGGGAGGGGGGGGTGGGGATGACTACTGCCAGCGAGGGCCTTGAGAGTGCCAAAACACCAGGGTGTAGTGAGTGGGTAGATGGGTGGGGGTGTTAAAAAAAAAAAAAAAGAGGGTCTGTGGCTGAGAGGGGAACAGTGCAACACAAAAGGAATAAATTGTTTACAGGCCATAAAACAAACAAACACACACACACACACACACACACACACACACGCCCCTGAAGAGGTTGCTATTATGCAATCCTTCTGGCCATCTATAAATGACTAAAGTGTAAATCATCCTTTAGCGGTGCGGCCGCTGCCGTCGGCCTGACCTCGCGTTTTGCAACCACAGCACTTCACGCCGAATTCACACGCGTGTGTGTATTCCTCTGGAAGGGGCCATCTGTTTGTGCAACAAAAAGACATTAAAAGGTGGTTGAAGAATCACGTCGTAAACCTCTCCCTCCCCCTCTCCATCTCTCCCTCCCTCCCTCCATCTCTCCCTCCCTCCCTCTCTCCCTCTCTCCCTCTACACACACTCCCTCTACACACACTCCCTCTCCATGTCCAGATCCCGGGGCCCGAGGGAGATACTAAACGGCGTTCGTCTGAGTCACGGCCCGTGCAGCGGTTTTGTCCGACACGGCGGAGTCACGGAGCCGCTCTCCCTCGAGGCGGCGGTGCAGGCCGGGAGAGTGGCCGTGGTGCTGCTGGTGGTGGTCGTGGTGCATCGTTGGGTCAGTGAGTGAGTTCAACAGCACTTGACAGCTCGAACACCCGGAGGCGGGAGGGTCTGGTATACAAGACTTAATTCAGCCTCAGTGAAAAGCCCCTTTTCGCATCTTTGCGGCCGCACACAAAAGCCTTCTCCAAGTGGTCCCTGGTCAGGTCACTCCGGCACTCCACTAAGGCTGTCGGTATGGGTTGCTGTGGTTACGTTATGGTCATCCATTTTCATACCAAGCTCCCTCTCAGCAGACCAGTTCTCTTCTGAAATATCCCAAATATAATCCCCAAGTATACATATGCAAAGAAAGTAGGCTATATCAAACATGTAAAAAAATAATTAAAAAAAGGTCAGCTAGAAGCTCTACTCCCATCTGCTACTGTTTTGGCAACAGCATTTTATCAATTTCATGTAAATAAATTACTTATTGACAGTAGTCAAACCATATTAGTTGTAATTGGCTGAACATGCCAAAACTTCATTTAATTAATTAGTCATTTTCAGATGACTGCATCTGGCAACAAAAATGGGGGTTATTTGCCATTCTGAGCGAGCAGGAGGAACGGCGTGTTTAAATAAGCACGGTAACACACCGATCTGTAGCGCAGCTCGTAGCCCTCCTCCGCCGGCTTAGCTGCCCTCCACTGCACACACAATCGCCCGGAAACCGCGCCGAAAACGTGGCTGTGGGCTCAAACGACTCCCCATCAAGCCGGCTTCACGGCAGCGCGCCCGGCACCACGACCATCTCATTTTCAAAATGGCTATAAGTTTGGTCTGTCTCTCTCTCTCTTTCCCTCCCTCTCTCCTCCTCTCTACCCGCTGGGGGAGAGGGGGAGTGGAGTGGAGTTGAAATGATTTTGCTCTTCTAATTCCCGTCTCCAGTGGAAAGCTACACGTACCAGCTGGCTTAACTGCAGTGAGATAACAGAGAAAAAGTACCCACATTATTGTGACCAATTACAAATATCAAAATAATTCACAAACTTGCAAACCATTGCAAAGTAAAACAATTGGTACTTTCTAATTATCACATCCCACTTATTGACAATTAGCAAACAGATCAGCACACACTAGACAACCATTTACTCCGGGCATTAAAGGGTTACATTGACGAGCCACACGTAGAGTCTGCTCGTCTCCGTGGCTACAGCTAACGCTGGCCCAACAAGCAGCAGCAGGATTCAGCGGAAAACCAGTCTCTTTATTCATTAAAGTTCTTTATCTTACCGGCTGCCACCCGGATTTTGTAGACGGATCAGGTTCTGCACATTTATTCTGACTGTCTCAGCGGCGTCTTTAAGCATCGATTAACACAACCTCTGTTTGTCGCGTGGTTTAATAGTGCTTCCTGGTGCTGAGTCCGTCTCTCTTTATGGCCCGGTAGGAACGCGGCGGGAGCAGATCAGTTCCACCCGGATTTTCCCTCTTTGTTTGTTTGTTTCCTTTGAGTTTATATTTCCTCTTCTTTTTACAAACCTCCAATTTGACTCAACACCTCCCACTCGATATTTCTGTGGTCACACTTGGAAGATCGCTGCTTTAAAGGCACTTGGAGGACTGAGTTTGAACTTGGTGAACAGCTTATGATGGTTTAGAGTCCTGATCCTCATTCTGTTCCTCAATAGGCAGTAGAACAACCAACCGCCTGACATCCCGGTGAAGGATCATAGCTTGGACGTTCTCCCTTTTTCTACCAAGGGTTGGATGTTTTGGTTTTGTTTTCAGAGGTTTTGTTACGGGAACTCAGTAGCTTGACACAACTCTGACGTTGACGTCTCTCACGATGCCTTGGCTGTCTGGATTGGTACCGACAACTCTGCCAAGCTTGAATTGTCCTCGCAGTGCATTTTGGTCACTTAACCAGATAATGTCTCTTAGGGCGTCCTCTCTTTCTCTTACTGAGATGACTCCAGTTAAGCTGCACCTCTCTCTCCATTCGGAGGAAGCTTACCCTGAGGCAGCAGCGCGTTTTTGTTTCATTTGGCTTTGGCACCTGTTTATTCCAGTTCTGCATCTTACAACATTGCACACAGCCTATTTCCCACTCACACACACCACCACTGACTAACACACCTCATCGTTAACTTTTTTGCTACATTTTGGTTTGCTTCAATATGGTAAAATAAATTAAGTATAGTTTTTCAACTTAAAACTGTGTGGCTTCCTCTCTTTGTCGCATCCACACGAGTCAGGATGTGACAGGAGTTTCTACCTGAATGTATGAATGGGAAGAGGTTGAATATGAGTGGGTTTGGAAACATTTGAACATTCACCCCCATTCATTTCAATGGGGAAAAAATGCTGGAAAATGTTGAATATTTCAGAAAGTATGAATGGTATGTATAAGAAAAGTAGTAGCACGCTATTCCCGGTCAAGGCGCACGTTTTGATGTCTTTTTTGACATCAAAACGAAAACATTCCAGGGAAATTTTGAGGGTGCCTGCTGCCATATAAGCAAGCAATAACACACACACACACACACACACACAGATGTGTAGGAGAGGAGTAGAGACACAGATGTGTAGGAGAGGAGTAGAGACACAGATGTGTAGGAGAGGAGTAGAGAGATACACGTATGTACTTTGAAGTAATGTTTCATTAGCACACTAACAATACCTAAAAATAAAACTACTTTTGTATTAGCAAGGTCATTACTAGGTCTTCATCTTAAATCAACAATTGCATACACAAAGCACACACACAGCATAAACACAACATTAAATACATAGGCCTATACTCAAAAACACACACACACACACACACACACACACAGTACACAGAAAAAAAATTATGGCCACACCCCTTCTCGGGGGAAAGCATATACGGTAATGCTAAAATAGTATTACTCACATTTAGACCAATCCATCGCAGTGTTTCCCAAATCTTTGTACTGGAATAGATAAAATAAGAATAGAACTGGCAACAAAAAAATGGCAGTGTCATAAAGTTGGGAGTAAGTTACAGACAGAAAATGGCCTGGTTTTGTCACGACTCAGGACGGGAATCAAGCGCAGATCCGAATAACTTTGAAGTGATGGAAATGTATTCACCAAACAGTCCGGCAGGCAATACAGAGTCCAGGTACAGGCAGGGTTCGTAGACAGGCAGACAGGTACAGGCAGATAATCCAGAACCGACAGGCAAAAGACTTCGTCACCAACAGGCAGGGTCCAGAACCGGGAAAAAAATTTACTTTTAAATCTCTCAATTAAGAGCTTCACGCTCGTCTCACTCACGTGGCAGTCAGGTAACATATAGTACACACTGTGACGATCTGACGAAGTGAACTGAAAAAGCAGGGTTTAAATACTCAAACTAATCAACACAAAATGAGAGACAGGTGAACAGAGAAAATGGAGGGAAAAGAACAAAGGCAGGAAGTTGCCCAAAAAAGGACATGGGCGTGACCCCGGGCACATGACTAACACACATGGCCATATAAACAAACAAAGTCCCGAACTGTCAAATTCGAACAGGTAGGGGGAGACAAAAACAACAGTCCAAGCAGGAATCCTGACAGGTTTAGTTTAAAGCTCACTCACCAACATCAAGGTACAGGCCGAGAGTGAGATGTTAGTATCAGGTTTTAAAAAAGCTAAGTTTTGTTTACAAAACCATAGACCCCTGGAATGTACCCGCAAAAATCAGGGGATTTGTAGATGGACAAATACACATTGTTAGTACACATACTGTACATATTAACATAGATATCAACAGAGATTATTGTACATACAGCCATTGAGAGACAAAGTAATTAACTGGGAAGAACACAAAGTAATATATACACAAGGTTTTAAATGTAATATGGTTTCAACTATATACAGTATAAAACAAACTGTCTCCACACCTGCACATGACAATTGGAACATATCAATATCAACATATATACATATGCTTCTTTTTAAAATTGTATTAGTTCTTAAAAATTCACACTCACTCACTCACACTCTCTCACGACCAATCAGGGGATTTGTAGATGGACAAATACACATTGTTAGTACACATACTGTACATATTAACAGAGATATCAACAGAAACTATTGTACATACAGCCATTGAGAGGCAAAGTAATTAACTGGGAAGAACAAAGTAATATATACACATGGTTTGAAATGTAATACGTTTTCAACTATATATAAAAAACTGTCTCCACACCTGCATATGACAATTGGAACATATCAATATCAACATATATACATATGCTCATAACGAAGTCAAAATACAGTATACCGGAATGTGATAACTGTAGTAAGTTTGCAGTACACCTGATTGAAGGCATGTTTCTGGTTGTGATATGTAAATGTGATCAATCAGTGTCTGCTTTTCAGTCGTTGCAGCAGAGACAAGCTGGCTATAGCCTCTGGACTGAAACAACTCCTGTATGGCTTTCTTCCCTCTTGAGAGCAGGTCTTCATTGAAGTCGCCACAAACGACGACAGGCTGCCAATCCATCACGTCATCACCAGCGGTTCGAGATCCCAGCCCGAACATTCCGGAGACGTCCGAGCGAGCGAGACCGAGACCGGATTTTTAGGACAGATATTATTATTAGGATAATTAATTTTCTTATATATACATATAGGTATAGATATTATTTCTAGGATAGTTATTTATTTTCTGAGATATATATATTATATTTATATATATATACAGTATATATATATAGGTATCCATATATACCGACTCGCTATTTTCCTGATTATATAATAAAGACCCTTGGGACTTAATATAAGTCATTCTGAGTCCGTCTCCTCTTTTGGTTTTGCCACATTGGCCTCTGTTTTGTGTACGGGCGTAACACCATAATCTCCAAGGAGTCCAAGAGGCTTTGCATGTTTGGAAGAAACATGTCAAGACTGAAATTTGGTGGTCTGTACACAGTGGCTATCAAGGCTCGGACTGGGGACTCAACTTTCACAACTGAAAATTCAAGATCCGTCACATTGTGAAAGTATCTCAGAGTCTCTGCTTGAAGACTGCTCCTGCAGTACACCGCAACTCCACCTCCATCTTTTGTAGCCATGTCCACTCTGTTTGTGTATGACACGTGTCTGTTTGCGCACAAACATCGTGATATCCCTCCAACTGGAACTTTGGGGAAACAAATGATCCCGACAAATGGGTTTCGGTGATGCATAAAACGTCGGCAAGTCTGAGTTCGTGCGTGAGATTTCAAGTCCTCAATGTGCGTTGGAAGTCCTTCTGCATTGTGATGGATGATGGTCAATGTTGGACCGGTGTGCTCTGCTGATTTCACAAAGTGCAACAGTGGTCTTGTACTCCGGAATGAGCGTGACTCATATTCTCCATTGCTGTCGTGATGTTCGGATCAGCATGAATCTTCTTTTCTTCAAAGTCGATGATCCTTAGTCCTGCAAGTGAGGTTGTCCGGCTTAGGGCGACATAGGCCATTCCAGATTCAAAAAACACGCTTTCAGACAACACCCACTGCAGACTTCATATCATGCCTTGCACTTTGTGAGCTGTACATCCAAAGGCCAGTTTCATTGGGAGCTGCCGTCGAACCACTCCTCTTTTGCTCATTTTTTCCTCAAACTTTTCGATGTACACCAAGTTATCCGTTGCCCCTTGAATCTTCCTGCGGAATTTCTGACCTGCTGTGGGATTATCCAAGGAACCGGCAGGGGCTGCGGCGGTCCAGCCGGGACCGACAGGGGCTGCTGCGGTCCGGCCGGGACCGGGACTCGGGATGGCTGAGACCTGGCAGCAGGGACTGGCAGGAGCTGCAGCGGTCCAGCCGGGACCGGGACTTGGGATGGCTGAGACATTGCAGCAGGGACTGGCAGGAGCTGCTGTGGTCCAGCTGGGACCGGGACCCGGGATGGCTGGCACCTGGCAACCGCAACCGGCAGGGACTGCTGCGGTGCAGGCGGGACCGGAACCCGGGGTGGCTGCCACCTGGCAGCAGGAACCGGCAGGAACTGCGGCGGTGCAGCCGGGACCGGGACCTGGGGTGGCTATGACCCAGCAGCGGGACAACGGAACTGCTGCGGTCCAGCCGGGACCGGGACCCGGGGTGGCTGCGACCTGGCCGCGGGGACCGGCAGGAGCTGCTGCGGTCCAGCTGGGACTGGGACCCGGGATGGCTGTGACCCAGCAGCGGGATAACGGAACTGCTGCGGTCCAGCTGGGACCGGGACACGGGATGGCTGGGGTTGCCTGCCCCGACGCCGGTGGTCCCGCTGGGCACTCCGAGGACCCCCCAGGGCCAGGCGGGTCCCCAGGTAGCTCGGCGCCGGCTGGGTCTCGAATGTAGGCAGCGGCTGGACCCGGTTGGCAAAGCACTGCCAAAGTACTTTGCCACAGCCGGCTCCCCCAGAGATAAAGTAAAAGAAGGGTTCAGGATTGTGACCCCAGACACGCTTCAAACAACACTCACGCACGGTGTAGAAAACGGACGATTGCGTTTCGTTGAGGCTTCGGTACATATTCCTCACAAAGTCCGGGCTCAATTTCGATGCCTCAATCGTTGGCATTGCTCCACTGTACTGACCGTGGACTTGGTAATCCGGAATCTGGTCTTGTTCTTCCTGCTCATTGGGGGGGTCTATAACTTCTCGCTGAGCGACACACTCCAAACGATCCACTTCAACCTCTGGTGCAAAAGTTTTCCACGCATTGAGAACTGGCCCTTGTTTTTCAATCCGTTTCAGTGCTTTCTCAATTTCTTTCCCTTGTCCTTCGTATCGTTTCCTGTTTTTAAGTCCACATACGCTTTTACGCTCCCTCCATGGCCACGGTTGTAGAACTCCTCATATGTTGGATGGTATTCGCTTTGCAGTTGGTCATCTGTTCTGTGTGGGAAATACAATTTTAACAGCCGTCTGTAAAACTTTTCCGGTTGTTTTTTCTCAGAGAACCGAGTAAATCGGATGATGGCAGATTTTCCCTTAGTTCTTCTCTGAATAAATCCTTTGTCGTTCTGGAGGGGAATGGCATTCTCTCCTTCAGTTTGCTGGCTGTAGAGAACCCTCCAGTCCGATGCTAATTCAGCCAGACACATAGCAAAAAACTTGCGTGTTGCAGGTCTGTGTTCATACTTCTCGGGCAATCCTGACATCCACACATTCTCTTCGTCTGGGGCCATGTTCTTCAGTCTGCTCAGGGGGGGAGACTCATTTTCAGACCATCCTCATCAGTCTGTATGAAAATGACTGTACGCGTGCACTTTTTAAGTGGTAGGCTGCATACCCGTGCCACAGACTCCTGAGCGCTGACCTCTCTGTGTTTAGCGTATGCCTGCATGATCTGCTTCATTTCATCCCGTTGGTTGACATTTGATTTCTTCACGTCACGAATGACTGAGTTAAGGAACTCGGTCATCTCATGTTCCGGTTTGGACACGTACAACATCATGTACATGATACAACCGAACTCGTCAAGAATAAACTGGATGTCCATGTTAGCGTTCCACGCTCGCAGCAGATCAGGGTTGTATCCGTTTACCCAGCAGTCCTGGGGCTCATGCTTCATCATGACGACCATTCCACAGGTGAGGGCCTTGACATATTTCTGGTATTCTTCATGGGTCATCTTACATTTCTCCAGCAAGTCTTTTTTTTTCTCGTCTCTCATCCAATCACTAAATTTGTTCTAAAATCTAACGTTACTCGTCACTCCCCATGTCAACACCGAGCCATGTGGATGGTTGATTAATTGCTCGGAAGCGCATTTGCGGAGAGTGAAACATGTCAAAACCACGGTCAAAGGTTTGTAACAGGTTGTATTTTGTAAAAAGTAGGGACGGTGCAAAATGTAACATTTGTAATAAGACCATAGCTGGCGCGAGTGGCAACACGTCTAATTTAATGAAACATTTAATCTCCCATGGCATTAACCTCAGACAACAGAACTGCACGGTCTTTGACTGCATTAAAAAGCAAACAACGACGACTAACGTTAGTACTCGCGGTAACGTTGAAGATGAACAGACTGCTTCCTCAACACCCGAATCCTCCCAGCCAACCTCATCCCCGACTCCGACAGTGTTGTCGCAAGGGACCTTTGAAGAGGATGATGCCGGCGAAGGAACGTCAGCATTTGTTTTAGCGCTAATAATTAGCCTATTAACGTTAGCCAACGTGCTAACGTTAGTCCTGATGATGGCTAGCCAACATCTCATGCAAATAGCTATCGAAGACCTTAACGTTAGCCTGCTAGTTCGCTCCTCTTAGCAATAGATATCACGTTACTTATTGTAGTGTTAGTAGTTGTGCTTTTAATACTGGTGTCATGATTTCAATTCCATGTTTTAGGTGGCCCTGCTGCGGCAGCCAAACGTGCCCCTCGAGTTAGGGTACGAACAGCTGAGGTCACCCCATTTTCAATGGCTGAGAAGAATAAAATTACCAAGGAGAAGATGGAAGAGTGCCACAGGGCTGTAACCAAATTCATTGTTAAAGGGTTGCTGCCCTTTTCTACTGTCGACACTGAATGGTTTAGGTAAGTTTTAGCTGAAAACACAGCATAACGTTTTACATCTCAATGTCGTATTAATGGGTTTTAGAAATGCACATTATAGATAAAATTAATTTGTATGATTCATGTTGCAGTCTTGCCTTTTTTTTCTTCGATATTTTAGAGAAATTATAGAAACCCTAAACCCCAAATACCAACCGCCCACCAGAGACATCCTGACTACCACGCTTATACCAGCATGGTACAGAGTAGCGAAGGAGAATGTGAGGGCAGAGTTGGAAGAGGTGAAGGATGTGGCTGTGACCTGTGATGGCTGGACCAGCGCAGCACAGGACCACTACCTCACAGTGACAGTTCACTTTGTCAAAGAAGGTCAGATCAGAGAGAAGGTGCTCTGCACCATGGCTGTTTACACCTCACAGCAGTAGTTGCTGAGGAGATAAGTGACATTCTGGATGATTTTAATGTAAAACAAAAAGTGGTAGCCATCACTGTTGACAATGCAGCAAATATGGATGTGGCTGTTCGCAAGTTAGACATCAAGAAAATTGGATGTTTGGCGCACACACTGAATATTGCTGCTCAAAAGCTTTACACAGTGTCCTCCATCGCCAAGTGGGTGGCCAGAATCCGGGCCGTGATAGTGTGGCTGAGGAAGGCCAGCTTGGCCAAGCCTGTGCTGAAGGAGAAGCAACGCCTACTCCGTAAGCGTCAAAGTCAACTGAGTATAAGATATTATGTTTGCATTATTTTTCTTTTAATCAAACATTGTATTAAAAAATAAATACATGTGTGTTTAAGATATCCAAGAGCATGCGGTCATCCTGGACGTCAGAACCAGGTGGAATTCCCTGTATCTAATGATGGAGCACTTCCTGGAACAATATCCAGCCATCCAGGCAGCCTCAATGGACCCCCGGCTGAAAAAATCCATGGAAAGGGACAGGTACAATTGGAGGCACAGTATTTATTTTGGTAATTAATTATTGTTGATTATTAATTATTATTAGTAATTGACTGAAGATTGAAAAAGTTGGTATTTGTGATTTTACTTTTCAGACTGGAGAGAATCTCAGATGAGGACATCAAGAAAGCAGAGGACTTTGTTGGAGTGATGCAGATGCTCTACACTTCAACCCTCGCTGTCTCCTCTGAAAAGAACCAGACCGTAGGCCAAATTCTTCCCATCCTGGGAAAGCTGAAGGATAATTTTGAGGCAGCCGAAGACTCGGACACCGTGTTTATCAGGACCATCAAAGAGAAGATCTGGGGGGACATCTCCATACGTTATCAAGTATGTACTAATATTCTATACTGCATGCTCTTTTTTTCCCCCTCAATTTTACTTAGCCAATTCCCTGTCAAGCTGTTCCACTCATTTCTCCACCTCCTCTGCCTACCTTTGGAGGGTAGTAGACTGTCACAACATAAATGTTATATATTTACAATAGTCCCTCTGCTGTCTACTATTAGATGACAATTAGATTAGACTAAACAAATGCACATTGCGCACAATGTCTTTTTTCTTACAGGATGAGAACATAAGACGCTTCTTGGAGGAGGCAACAGCTATCGCACCGAGATTCAAAACCAAGTTCCAGGGCAACGGGGTTTGGACCAGATTACAGGAGGCTGCAATGGACAAGGCTGCAGGAGAGGTAATAATTGTTGCACAATAGACTTCTATTTATTATGCTGTTTTGAATTGAATTACTATATTTATGTCTGTTATTTTCATGTGAAAGCTGCCTCTAGGTTGTAAGCGGTCCGCCAGGAGGAGAGGAGGATGAGATGGATCGGACCATGATGATGAAGGGTTGCAATCGGCAGAATGTGTAAAATAATTAATTATAATAACCTTGCTTTAGCCTGGAACAGTAATAGTCCATGTCATTGAAAAAAAAAAAATTGTCTTGTCCTTCACTCTTTTTCAGATTTCACTGAAGAGGCCCAAGCTATCTGCTCTGAGAGCTCTTTGCTGAGGAGGACCGAGCGCTTCTACAAGCACCCACAGAGGACGTCACAGCTCCAGAGAGACGACTCAGAAAGGAGGTTGACTTTTACAGGAGCCTACCAGCTGCCCTGTCCTCTGTGACCTGCGACCTGGTGGTGGGACAAGAGGGATAGCCTGCCAGTGCCTGTCTCAACTGTCACGCAAGTACCTGTGTGTCCAGGCATGCCTCTACACCTTCAGAACGTGTCTTTTCTACAGCAGGAGACACCATCAGCCAGGAGCGAGTGTGTCTCTTGCCTGAGAACGCAAGGATGCTGCATTTTAAAAAAGAATTGCTAAAGGCAGCATGACCCTACCCTTCTAGTACTCCCAGTTCCCCCACCAGTGGTTCTCAAGTTTGACTGTTTGTCTTTCTCAGGGGGTAGTCCTGTCTGTGATAATGATTTAGTCTATAGCCTGTATGTAGACCTCAGACTGGCCGAGTATCGCTCTTCCTGTCATTTTTTCGACGTTCTCATGCATTTCGTTCCTTGCGACCTTATTTGAATACAACCACTTTTAGCATGTCTTGTCACTTGTAGAAATAGTTCATGAACAAATATTTGTATAGTTCATGTAAGTATCCGAGTGTTCCCAAGGATTATTGCTGGATTGCTGTGATAGATAGAGTAGTTAAAATTTTTTGTATTTTTTTTTGTTTTGACAATTGTGTGAAAAAGTGAAAAAGGAGCAATAAATATTTCATACTTGAAATGAATGACACTTGGACTCTTTCTATTTGGAAAAACTGTATGTACAAACATGTAAAAACGTTCAGTATGTTACAGTAAAAACATGTTCCGGCGATTGCATTATGAAATGTGCTTTTATTTACACATAGGTATCGAAAAAAGTATCGTTTTGGCACCGGTATCAAAACTCAGGTACAAATACCGGCACCGGTATCGAAGAATTTGAAACGATACCCAGCCCTAAGAGGCGATGATTGTTTTCTCCATGGGTAGCTTCGGGAACCAAAATCTGCATGATACATTTCCTTTCCTGCACGTCTTTGAGTGATTTCGGCTGTGAACTTGAACCTCTGACACAATTTTGTGGAGCTCGGGGTCTGCTTTCTCGTCAGGCATCTGGCAGGTTATGTAGCGGTCGATGAACCTGATAACATGTGGACAGTCCTCGGGATCCTCAACCTCCGGCGCATCTTCAATCCAAACCACCATATGAATATGAGGACTTCCTCTGGCTTGAAACTCCACCCGAAAAAAGTAATCTTCCACTGGACCGATGGGCTGTGCAGGTGACAGGATAAGATCTGTCATGAGCGCATCCACTCTCTTCTCAAACATGCGCATGACAGTCACTGGGTTGCTCCGGAGAATCTCGCATTTTTCATTCCAGTCAAGCCCTGAAAAGTCCCCTTTCTCACCTTGTTGAGCTTTTATGACCTCAATGAATTCAGGCCATCTCATTTCCGCAGCAGAAAAAGTGACAAAAAAGGTTGGCTTGCCCAACTGTCTGACCATGGCGTGAAGATCTCTAAGTGTTTTCTCCAAGTACGCTGGAGTGCCTCTAAGGGGTCGCATAAAACGTGTTGCTTCCTTATGTTGGATGAGTTTTTCCAACTCTTCTTTATCCTGGAGCATCTTGTTTGAAATTCTCCTTCCATCACTGGCATTTTTCTTTCCCTTCCGTGTTTGGATCGACATGCTGCAGGTAGCCATGTGAGTTTCCGTTACAAACTGCGCAAAGAAGAGATAGCTTTGGTCCTTTGCAAACCGGGTATCGGCACAGAATAGCCTCGTGTTGAAGTACCTGCTTGGGGACAATTTGACTTTTCTGACCTCATCCAATGTGTTCTGTCCAGTTGGGAACTGCACAGGAAAGGCCATGGCTTCAAGTTTTGGTGTGGAGAAGAAGCCGACGGGTTTGTTTCCTTGGGCGGGAGCGATGCTGAATATTCCATCACCATATGATAGGACTTCCTGTGCTATGTCAGGAGGCTGCATGCAAGTGTCCAGGGCCAGACCAGGTCTAAGGTCCTCCTTTTCTTTGTCCACGTTATTGGGCTGCTGTTCATCTGTTGCGTCGGCAGTGGTTTCCATTTCTCCGTCTGGGTTGCTGGGCTCCTCAGGCTGTGCAGCATCTGGGTTGACCTGTTGTGCGTCCTCTTCGTCGACTGGCTGAACATCTTGGAGACTTTCAAATGTAGCACTCTCATCTATTTCTACGTTGCTGTATTGCGGATGTGTCTCTTTCAGTTTTGTCAGTCCTGCTAGCACATTCTTCATGTTAACCGTGTAGAAGTGCTGATATCCCTTGTACTTGATCTTTCGCTTCAACTTTACCTGCAACAGCTGGGCTTCAGCACTGGGCCTCGGGAGAGAGTTCACTGTGGTTTCCACCTCTGATGGTACACACACAACTGCACCGTGTACTGCTCTTTGTCGTCCTTTGGGCAACGCAACTATTTTAGCAAACGGTAGGATTTTCGCGATCAACTGCCTTTCCAGCACATTTAACACATCCAGCTCTGGGGAAATGGGTGCTAGCTCCAGGTTATTAGCAACTGCGATGGATGCCATCCCTCCACTGATAAGGTGGCCGTCACAGGTGTGGCAGATCCACTCCTGCATCCTGTCTTGCGGAACGGTACATGGGGCTGAGCATTCACTGTCACATACATGGACATACTTGCCTGTCAAGCAAGCAGCCACCACGCAAGTGTTTTTGACATATTTGGCTCTGTTGCAATGCTTTACCTGATTGGGGAACAGAGCTCTGTGGCACACTGTGCAGATATATGTGGGCCCATGTTGAATCCTTTCCCGGAAAGAAGATATAGCAGCTTCCATTGCAGGGTTGACTACAGGCTGTGGAGTTTCCAGGCGGTGGCTTACGATGTCCATGTATTTCCTCTTGATTCTCAGTGCACACTGCAATTTGTGACGAATATGAAGTGCAGCATTTGTAGCGAGTCTATCCTTTTGGTTCTGGGTGCAGCGCCCTACGTGATGCAGCCTGAATTCTGGGTTGTTGTGATATTTTTCCCTCCCGTACTTTTTCATTTTGCTTTGGAAAGCAGGATCGGTGCTGTACCTCTCCCTCAGGTACTTTTTCTTTTGCTTTGGAAAGCAGGATCGGTGCTGTACCTCTCCCTCAGGTACTTTTTCTGTTTGCTTTGGAAAGCAGGATCGGTGCTGTACCTCTCCCTCAGGTACTTTTTCATTAACATTTTCTGTCTGCTTTGAAAAGCAGGATCCATGTTGTATCTTCTGGTGATGTATTTCTTCTTTTGTTTTCGGTGATGACGGTCTTGTACATATTTGGTTTTCATTGCCTGCACTTTTTTCAGCCGAAATTCCAAACTGCTGGCATATTTCTGTTTTTCATATTGTCTTTTAGTGGTTCTCAGGCAATTGTCTCCAGGTGGTACATGTTGCTTTTTGCACTCACTTGCTCTACGCATAGCTTTTCTTCGCATTTCTTTGCTCAGTTTGGAAAAATCCTGCACTGTTTTTGTTGTGTGATGCGTTATGTTGACTCCCTGATTGAAGTCCAGATTCTTTGGTTGTCCATCATCAGTTTTGCTCCTTGGGATGTTGGCTTCCACACATGTTTGTGGAGAGAGATCTCCCCCAGGCCAGAACACGGTAAACACGGTGGACGAGGGAGAGCCACCTCAGATCAGGAGAACTAGGAGGGACAGGGACAGAAATTCTAGAAGAGTTCAGATTCAGGAGGAGCAGGGGTGGTCTCGTCAAACAATGTATGACGCAAGGACAGGAAGTTACCATGCACCCAAAGCAACCCGAAAAAGGGAGGTGACACCACACGCCTCACCTTACATATCAGAAGCAGAGGAGACACAGGTCCAACATCAGCTGAAATTCTCAGCCCCACAGCTACGGGGTATCCAAGGGCTAAACAAGAGGGCTGTGGCATTAGAGCAGAGACATTACGACCCCAGGAAAGAACCAGCTAAGGAACCAATTTGGAGTACAGAGGAAGGAGTTAAATTTAACCCCCTAACTACCGATCAGACCTATCGCTATGAGGAAGGATCGATAGATCAGTCACCTGATTGGTACCCAGTCTCACAAGAGGAACGTGCGGTTATGCAACACGCACCCTCTACCCAACAAGTACTGGGGATGATAGGGGTAACTAAGCCATGGAAGGAGTCTTATATAGGGACAGGCTATGATTACTACCGACAAGGATGTATCCGGAGGGATAGGTCAGTGGAAAAGTATATGGGCACAGAGGTGCAAATGCCCAGGGAGACAGGGGAGCCAGAAGAGAACTATATGCCCATGTCCAGACAGGTGGAGGAGACACCCCACCAAGGTGGTGTAC
This sequence comes from Coryphaenoides rupestris, assembly GCA_002895965.2. Lineage (NCBI taxonomy): Eukaryota > Metazoa > Chordata > Actinopteri > Gadiformes > Macrouridae > Coryphaenoides > Coryphaenoides rupestris. The sequence goes on along the minus strand of PIJE02001171.1, from coordinate 96,047 downwards.
AAGGGTACACCACCCGATGGGAACCCTTAGTTTATTAACCCAGGCCAAGAGCAAACAGGGAGGAATGGGGAAAAATGACCCCACTGGAAAAGAGAGAAATTTGGGACAAAAAGTGGGCTCCGAATCGGGAACCCAAAGCAACATTCTCGAAAGCCTCAACAGGATAGGTTATGAAAAGGAAGGGTGGTTAATGGCTAAAGTCACTCTCAACGACAAAGTAAGGGAATTTGTTGTAGACACGGGAGCAGATGTAAGCGTATTAGGACCACAGTTAGGGACAAAAATGGGAGGACAAATGGTAAGCCTTGCTCTGGCTGACGGTTCGACTACACTAAAACCATTATATAAGGAGGATGGAATAGTAGGAATCCGAGGGGAAAAGAACCTCTTAGGAATCTGTGATTTGGAACAAGCAAATACTCAAAAAAGGGGTCAATCAAATTTTATAAAAGAAATGGATGTGGAAAGTCAGAAAAATAAGATCCTAGAACAAACCGCGATACAAAACAAAAAAAGGCTAAAAGAAATTCTAGATAAGGGAACCTATTCGAGGTTTAAAAATGACTGCGGATTGGTGAACGGGTATAAATATACCATAAGAGGCATGCACCCACCCACAGAAAAACAATATCCATTTAAACCCGAAGCAGATTCGGAAATAACCCAAACCATAAGCGAATTATTAGAATTAGGAATAATTAAAAAAATACAGGAACCCCCATGTACTATGCCAATCCAAGCAGTAGCAAAACCCGATGGTACGTTCAGATTAGTCCATAATTTAAGAGAATTAAATCGCCGCACTATTAAAGATATGAGGATATTAATTAACCCACAGGATGCGGTGAGAACAGCCTATAATGGAAAATACAAAACATGCATAGACATGGCGAATGGGTTCTGGTCCATAGAATTAGAAGAAATGTCACAACTAAAAACGTGTTTCACGTACAAAAAACAGGGATACATGTGGACCCGCCTCCCTCAGGGCTTCTGCAATGCACCAAATGTATTCCAAGAAATAGTAGAAAAAACGCTAGAAGGGGTAGACTGCACAATCTATATAGATGACGTATACTTACCGGATGATGACGAAGAGTTACACTTAGATTGTATAGAAAGTAATAACGAAATTAACAGCTTGCGGGTCTAAAATAACTTGTCGTGAACCGATTTCCTTTATTGACAACAGTAGATACGGGGCCCCCCGCCTTCGCCTCAAGAGCCTCGTATACGACCCAAATAGTCCCCCGCTCCTCGCTTCGAGCTTAGGTGTTAGGTTTCACACCTTTAAAAGACAATGAAGAATTCTGATAATTACCAATTACCGAGAAACCGTGTTCTTGTGTTTTTTGTTTTTTTGTTATTTTTTGATTGTTATTTTTTATTATTAATTTTTATACCAAGGTTTTGAAACATGACAATGAAGATACACACACACACTCCTTAGTGTTGTTATTATCATGAAGTGTTTTGATAATTAATGATTCTATATTTTTGGTAAACTATATACCACTATATACCATATAACATGTATACCATAATTCTTATATTATGAAGTGTTTTCTTTAATGCATAATTATGTAATTCTTGATAAAACTGTATGACATGTGTACCATAGATATTAGATATTATGAAATGTTTTGTTTAAAGCATAATTCTTATATTATGAAATAGTTTGAGTAATGCACAATTCTATATTTCTTATGTCACTGAAAGGCCAAGAACATAGTATCGAATCCTAATTCTGGCAACATGTAATTTATGTTTGTACCAATAGCACGCTTACATGACAAATGCATAATTCTCTGTGCTTCTGCTTGGAACCTATTTTGGTAACCAATGTACGCACGTCCAACGACGAACACGAGACCTGTGTACCGCCGAAAGGTGTGATATTCGAACTAGGGGGCCCAAGCATGCTATACAATGGAAAGTACGAGAATGCGACCAAACGGGCATAGAAAAAATATCTGCGAGGCTGCGCACAAAGAGACATGTAGCCTACGTCCGGCCAAAGGTGTGATGTACGAACTAGGTGCCCAGACATGAACCTGTATGCGGTGGAATTTACAGGAGGATGCGAGACGGGCATTGAAAAAAGAAAAAGCCACAAGGCGTGATATGCAAATCTGAAAGCCCAGGCATGAATCTGAACGCAGTGGAAAGTTTCAGACGCTGACGGGTATTGAAAAAAATTAAGATACGAAGCCTGCGCGCGCAGGTACCAAATTTTGGGGTATAAAGATCAGAGCTCCGGAGGCGGACGACAGGCTCTAGCTCAGACTTTGAGACGCAGACAGCAGATTAGAGAGATTGACTTAGAACCCTGAATTAGGGATACTAGAATAGGACACTAGATAGAGAAAGATAATTTAGATAAACCTTGGAATACATACATCGCTTCACTTTGCTTATTATTGTAAAGCTATGATTTAACTCTTTTAACAAAAGAATAAAACTAATCCCACCTTGCAAATAAGGAACTGGGATTAAACCAAAACCGGGTGTAGAACCAATCCATTATTGAGCCCTCTCCAAGACCACTGAGATATTGAAGACCGAGACATCGATCGACACCAGCGCCCCAAAGGTGAGTCCCATGGGAAGCCTAACGGATACAAGTGCAGTTGGTTTTAGGTATTGATTAAACCTCATCTGTAACAACCGTTGTAAGAGGTTGAGGAGTGCTCATATGTAAGGCTATACAGGAAGTAAGTCTATATATGGGGGGGAGAACTTGACAAGTGGGTCACAAAACAAATCCTAACGAGTAACCGCCTACCTAGTAGAAGTGGACATTAATATCGCTATTGAAATGAGGCCTAGATACTGAGTGCGATAAACTCCTCCAAAGGGACGCGAGGTATTATATTAGTTGGTGTCGACTAATAAACGGTAAGCGTAATCCATGGGTAGGAATACGGATAAATCATACAATCGATAGGTAAACCGCGTATTGTCGCATAGTTAATATCGGCCAGAGAGGTGGTGAGGCGGAGACACGGCCTCGCATAATTTCTTTGCTCAGTTTGGAAAAATCCTGCACTGTTTTTGTTGTGTGATGCGTTATGTTGACTCCCTGATTGAAGTCCAGATTCTTTGGTTGTCCATCATCAGTTTTGCTCCTTGGGATGTTGGCTTCCACACATGTTTGTGCTTCTGGTACTGCTGTTGTTGGTTTTGTGATTGTCACATCTGCTGACTGTCTAGGCGTCTCACTGGAACCGTGGGCACTTTCAAAGGAAACGGGCATGAACTCATAGCTTGCATGAGGGCCGCGATCTTTAAAAAGCTCATGCAAGTGGTCAACCATGTCACTCAGGTCACAGAAAGTCAGCATAATTGCAGTTCCACTAGAGTGTGGCAAACCTCTCGCAGATCTAGAGTGGGAATCAAACAATCCATAGCGTCCTGATCTGTCACGGAACACTGCAATGCACTCGGGAGTTACAAGGAGAAAAGCATGGCTGACATCTTGTGACAGGCACTCCAGTTGAGGGGCAAGGGACAATCCTCTTCTGCTTCGAGGGCTGCCTTCTTCGGCTCTCATGAAACCGACCCTCAGATCCGACATGTTTATGTGTACATTGTAAATATTTGAATCTGTGAAAACCTGTTGTGGCATCTCCTCTATGGTCAAGTGGTTGCGTTGGAACGTTTTGTCCAACAGAAGCTGCTGTTTAATACCTACATACAGTGCATCTCCATGTTGAAGCACACGGTCAAGGGAGATTGTGTCGAAATGCAACCCCTCATTGTGGTAGGCCAGAAAGGTGAGAGCCATGCAGGTGCACTGATTGTCACGAGAAAAACGTCCATAACTCTGATCCTTCTGAGAATGAGTCGCCCTCACGGATTGAATGCGTTGACTCGGTCCAATGGTGGAAACCTGAAATTATTATGAAGGAATCTTGTCATTTTTATGTGTGTATTTCTTAGCTGTCAAACTATTTAAAAAAAAGTAACTAATCATGATTTGCTGTGATTAATCGCAATTAATCACATTTCAAATCAAGGATATTTAAATTTGGAACCAAAACTAGCCACCAAATTAATGTAGAATCCACACAAAGGAGGTATATCAAATAATAGTTTTCTAAAAATCTCAAATCTACATGGCCCCTACAGCTACAAAATTAGAACTACATTTTTTTTTATTTTCTATAAAACATGATGAAAAACACAATGAGTTTCTTCCTAGAACAACCTTGTGTTACATGAATGAATATGAGAGTGAGAGTGAGAGTGAGAGAGAGAGTGTGTGTGTGTGTGTTAGTGAATGTGAGTGAGTGAGTGACAATCTATTGACAATAAATGTCCTATGGACAGACACCATAATGAAAACATTTTCACATGTTGTGTGTACAGGCAATTTAACATGCAAATTACCTGGCTGGTGAACTGCAGTGGCTTGTCAGAGCAAGATGCACCAAGGTCCTCCGTCACAACCACTCTCCCTGGACTGCGAGGCGATGGCTTCGAAGACGACTCCACGACGCTTGCTGTTGTCTCCACCTAAGAAAAAATAATTGTATGAACTGCACTAACAAAATGAAACCATGTATTTTTGGCTGGTGAAGATGACCATCCAAAGATACATAAACAGTCTTGGCAACATAAAAAGTCTTGGCTTTTACTAATTTTGATATACGTCAGGAAGGGGGAGACACTTTTTAATAAGGCCTCAACAAAAAGATAGAATTTGCATCCAAATTACCTTTCCGCCTTTTGGAAGAGCTGTGCACTCCACAGCGCTGGGAAGACGTGATGGAACAGCCTCTTCCATCGCATCCAAGATCACAGGGCTAAACCACACAGGATTTAGCGGGATGGACTCCCACACGTCCACCTGTGGAAAAACAAGCACGAATACGTTGAGGCCCACGGTGCAGTAGCCTCTGCCAAAAAAAATGCATTGTGACGTCATCACCGCGGCAGTTCGTCACTGGACAAAACGTCCATGAGTGTCCTGAATTTTGCATTGTATGCCCACGGCTACGCTGGCCGGCGCCATGGGAAAAAATACAGAAAGACTTGGTGACCGCCAAATCATACACATCAATAAATCATATGTTAATTGTTTAATGTAAAGCAAATTATAAAACATGACAAACCTGCTGCTCAGGTTCCACCGGCTGGTTCGTCTATAATGAGAAATGCCATAGTTTATATTAAATAAATGGGTACTCTTTGATGAAAACTAATGTCAAATGTTAACAGAATATCCCTTTTGAAAAAGTTTCAACCACACAGTTAGAGAGTGCAATCTATTACCTTCTTGGTCTGTCCAACAAGTGTCCAGTCAAAAGGGTTGGATGGACGTGGCACGGTGACCTCGTCCTTCACAACCACTTTTGGAGAGACTCTTCTGGCAGGTGGTGATGTCCTCGATCATCCCTGAGATCCCCTAATAACACGAGCGAACGCGCAACATGTAACCCGCTTATGTCGCATAGTTAACAGAGACCAGAGAGGTGGTGAGGCGGAGATAGGCGGACATAGGCCTCGATCATCCCTGAGATTCTCTAATAGCATAGCGAACACGCAACAACTTTCGACGCTCATAACTCAAAAAGTATAAGTCCGTTTGTTTCCATAGTCACATATACAGTATGTGACCGTCACAAGTTTACCTACGTTTTGATGTGTAAATTACGTATGTGGAGTTAATATTGTGGGCGGGATAGTAATTTAAAAATGGCGTGCTCAGTGCGCAATGATTCTGCTTCAGCAATGCAAAATGCGGACGATTTGGTCTGCACTGCTGTCGCTCCGAGGCTCATAAATCCAAAAGTATAAGTCCGTTTGTTTCCATAGTTACATATATGTGATCGTCACAAGTTTACCTACCTTTTGATGTATAGATTACGTTTGTGGAGTTAATATTGTGGGCGGGATGGCAGTTTTAAAAATATTAATTTTTTCGTCTGCTCTACGCTGTAACGGTGACGTCACCCGCTCTGGCCAGCGCAATACACACCCATGTTAAAGTGTCTGAGGAGCTGAAAAATCTATTAAGTTTGAACTGTGATTGTGTAAAAAGTATGAATGTTATGAACATTCTGAAATCATGTGTGAATTGGGGAAAATTTCTGGAAAATGTTGAATATTTCGGAAAGTATGAAGGGTATCAATCAGGAAAGTCATAGCAATCGATTCCTAATTGAGCTGAATCTTTTAAACTTTGAACAGAGTTTCTACGTTGAAAACTGTGGGAGGAGATAGCCGGCAAAAAAACAGGGTGGAATAATAATAAGAAAAAGAAAAATAATAAATACGGCAATAACATATGTTGTGAATGCTGAAAGCATTCACACCAGTAGAAAATGCAATTTCTGAAGAAATTGTGGTGTGAATGCTGTATTCTGAAAGGCTGACGCTAGACTGAATTGCTGGCTTGAAGTTGGAGCTGAAGGACTATGAAGAATTGTAAATCTGAATCACTTGTTTTGAATATTTTCAAAAAGTATGAATGGGAATGTATGAAAGATGTAGAAAATGTAAATGTTTGAATGAGGTTTGTAGCTGAAAGTAGGAATAAGTTGAATATGTTATTGAAAGGCTGATGCTAGACTGAATTGCTGGCTTGAAGTTGGAGCTGAAGGACTATGAAGAATTGGAAATCTGAATCACTTGTTTTGAATATTTTCTCAAAGTATGAATGGGAATGTATGAAAGATGTAGAAAATGTAAATGTTTGAATGAGGTTTGTAGTTGAAAGTGCCCTATCAGTGGAACAGTCTGCCACCTGTAATCACTGAGGCTGACTGCTGATATATTTAAGGCTCGACATAAAACCCACCTATTTTACCTTGCTTTTGGCCACTAGGAGTGCCCTTCAGCTTTAATTACAGCTGAATCAACACTGTCAGCACTATCCTACCCTGGCTGCTGATGGGTATTAGGGTATTCGTAGGCCTACATATGTTGTGCTGTATGTGTTGTCTGTTTTCCCTCTTTTTGTTGTCTCCCAGGATTGGTTCCCTGCCCCTGTCAATCATCGTTTGCAGCCCTGTTCATCGTCGTCGCAGTCCTGCTCCTGTTACGTCCATCCACCAATGGCGTCGCTCTACAGATTTCGTTGTTGTCCAATCAGAGGGGCGTGCGTGTTATTTAAACCCTCCCGCTCCCCTCCGTAGGTTAGGTAGCATTTTTCCTTTGTTAGTCAGATCACGCTGTCTTTGTGTTAAGTTACTAGTGTTGGTTTGCTTTTCCTGTTGTTTTGGTTGATCGTTCGTCCTGCTGTTTGTATTAATCCTCCTACCTTGTTACTCCTCGTAGGCTGCCCTAGGGGAGGGCGAGGTATGGTAGTTAAGACACCCGCGGGCTGACATTACATCACGCAGGTAATGATTGTCTAAACACACTAGGTTAGTTTTCCCCAGGCGGGGGCCACCCTTTGTATTTTTGGGACTAGACTAGGCGGGACAGCTAGTAAGCGTTAGTTAGTTAGTGAGATGGTTGGAATCTGATTATTATTAGAGTAAGGAAGCGATAGGGAAGTGACAGGGAACTAGATCTAGGGCGGGGATTATCTTTCTTTTGTTCTTTTGGTCCCGTTTGGTTTTGGCGTCCTCCCCTTAGCTTTTCCCTCCCCTGTCTGATTGTTTGGTTACTGTGGTGTTATCATTTTACCCTTTTTAGGTGCAAATAAATCCTACCGGAGGTTTGTGCCCTTTACCCCTTTGTTTGTCTACTGTTTATACTGGTTGGGTGCAGTGCTACCTCCGCACCTGCTCTTGTTAGCTCACACACAGACACCTTTTGTTGCGTGGTCCCCTCCTCTATACCCCTGGACCTAACATCTGGGAGGGGTCCGTAACACTGCTGATGGGTATTAGGGTAGAGGTTGCTTGTATGTTCCCTGTTCACTGTGGTCCGTCTAACCACCATGTTGTCTCTGTTTCTAGGGTGCTGCTGCGATCGTGACTGGATACCTGGCCACCCCACCTGACGGCTACCAGCTTGCTCTCCAGCCATCCATGCTGCAGATGTTCTATCACTCTGTGGTGGCCAGCGTCATCTTCTACGCTGTTGTGTGCTGGGGCAGCAGGGTGAAGGCAGCCGACGCCAACAGACTCAATAAGCTCATCAGGAAAGCGGGTTCTGTCCTGGGAGTGGAACTGGAGTCTTTGGCGGAGGTCTCGGAGAGGAGGATGCTGGGTAAACTACTCAGTATTATGGACAACGCCTCCCATCCCCTGCACGCCACACTGGAGTCATACCAGAGCACCTTCAGCCGTAGACTGAGACTACCGAGGTGCGCCACAGGAGGTCCTTTCCGCCTGTGGCCATCAAACTCTATAACTCCTCCCCCCTCTGTGGGAGGGACAGTTGAAATACAAGACAATGAACACTGAGCAATATCATGTGCAATATTACCTTTCAACATCATGTGCATTTTTCTCAGTATTACGTGCAATATTAATATTACTGCCCAACATCATGTGCAATACTCTCAATATCGTGCTATATATTATCTCTAAATATTACCTGCAATACTACCTCATCGTGTGCAATATTCTTAATGTCATGTGCAATGTCTTCTACATTACCTTTCAACATGTGCAATATTCTTTGTCCTTACCATTATTACAGTTGTATTACACTTCAGTGATGCCAAATGGTTTTCACAGACTGAATACCTTATCTTGCCTCTATAATTTTATATTTCAACTATTTTTCTTATAGGTTTATTTATTGTTTTACTGTATCGCTATGCAACATGGCACAACAATTTCCTTCGGGATTAATAAAGTTGTATCTTATCTTATTGTGGTGCGTTCAAGTTGTACTCTGAAGTCGGGATTTACGACTTGCACATCATGTGGGAAAGTAATTGACTTCCATTATTACTTTACTTCTTACATTAGAACTAGACTTCTAATAAAGATGCATATTTAAATGCAAAGCAGGTGTGATATGTACAGAAAATAGGCATAGAAAAATGTAATTTCTAAGAAAATATTTATTTACACCTTATGTACATCATCAGCCTCATTTAGACCCTCTAAGCATGTCAGGAAAAACTCAGGAGAAACCTTGAGGTAGGTCAAGTCTTAGAGGGATCCCCTACCAGGACGGCTAAGCATGCAATGTTCTTGTTGTACCTTAATGGACAAAGGGCTTGAATAACATATGTTGTGAATGCTTCTCAGCATTCACACCAACTAGAAAGGCAATTCCTGAAGAAATTGCGGTGTGAATGCTGTATTCTGAAAGGCTAACGCTAGACTGAATTGCTGTCTTGAAGTTGGAGCTGAAGGACGAATTGAATGGAAGTATGAATAAGAAGTATGTATGAAAGATGTAGAAAATGTAAATGTTTGAATGAGGTTTGTAGTTGAAAGTAGGAATAAGTTGAATGTTATTGAAAGGCTGACGCTAGACTGAATCGCTGGCTTGAATGTGGAGCTGAAGGACTATGAAGAATTGGAAATCTGAATCACTTGTTTTGAATATTTTCTCAAAGTATGAATGGGAATATATGAAAGATGTAGAACATGTAAATGTTTGAATGAGGTTTGTAGCTGAAAGTAGGAATGAGTTGAATATATTTTATTGAAAGGCTGACCCTAAAATGAATTGCTGGTGTATATGAAGAGACTATTATTTGAAGCCCACACACTTGGACACTACATTAGTGGCAGCATTATTTGGCTTGTTTCCTTACTGTTGGATGAGCTTTGTAGCTGAAGGCATGGATGACAAGGTAAGAGTGGACATGGTTCAAAATGGCGCCCCTGCTGCAGCAGGGGTCCACGAGTTTAAAAGCTTGAAGGTAGCTGAAAGAACTGAACTTTTCCAAGGACATTTTGAGGGTGCCTGCTGCAATATAAGCAAGCGATAACACACACACACACACACACACACACACACACACACACACACACACACACACACACACACAGATGTGTAGGAGAGGAGTAGAGACGCAGATGTGTAGGAGAGGAGTAGAGACACAGATGTGTAGGAGAGGAGTAGAGAGATACACGTATGTACTTTGAAGTAATGTTTCATTAGCACACTAACAATACCTAAAAATAAAACTGTACTTTTGTATTAACAAGGTCATTACTAGGTCTTGATCTTAAATCAACAATTAGGCCTACATACACAAAGCACACACACAGCATAAACACAACATAAAATACATAGGCCTATACTCAAAAACACACCCACACACACACAGTATACAGACAAAAAAATTGATTGTGTGTTATATGAAATTACGGCCACACCCCTTCTCACACACACACACACACACACATCCAAACACACACACACAGAAGGGGCATGGTTATAGCGGTGACGCAATAGCCACGCCCCCTCGCCACACAGACACGCACGTGTGTGTTTAAAAAGTATAAGTCTGGTTGTTTCCATAGTTACATATATGTGACCGTCACAAGTTTACCTGCGTTTTGATGTGTATATTACGTATGTGGAGTTAATATTGTGGGCGGGATGGCAGTTTTAAAAATATATATATAAACACACAAAGACACACACACACACACACACACGGAGCCACGCCCCCTCGCCACACACGCCATTTAGACGCCATTTTGGCGCCAATCAAAATGGTGTCAAAATGGCGTCTGTGTTTGGCGCCTGTGTTGGCGTCACCGCCATAGCCACGCCCCCTCGCCAAACACAGAGACACACACGCAAACTGCTTAGTCATTGTTGTCATGTAATTTAATGAGCTAATAAGGTGGGGAGTCCTGTCATTTCGAGGCTCATAAATCAAAAAGTATAAGTCCCTTTGTTTCCATAGTCACATATATGTGACCGTCACGAGTGTACCTACATTTTGATGTATAGATTACGTATGTGGAGTTAATATTGTGGGCGGGATGGCAGTTTTAAAATGGCGTGATCAGTGGTGGAATCGTGCTGTTGCAGCAGGGCTACACAGCTTGAAACTGCTTGAAAATACGGGCTTTGGAGTCTGCAATGCTGTTACTTCGAGGCTCATAAATCAAAAAGTATAAGTCCCTTTGTTTCCATAGTTACATATATGTGACCGTCACGAGTGTCCCTACATTTTGATGTATAGATTACGTATGTGGAGTTAATATTGTGGGCGGGATGGCAGTTTTAAAAATATAATTTCTTTTTTTTTTCGTCTGCTCCACGCTCTAACGTGACGTCACCCGCTCTAACCCACGCAATACACACCCATGTTAAACTGTCTGAGGGAGCTGAAAAATCAATTAAGTTTGAACTGTAATTGTGTCAAAAGTATGAATGTTATGAAAATTTTGAAATCATGTGTGAATTCATCCAAGTGTCATGAACGTTTTAATGTTTGAATGGAGTTTCTACCTAAATGTATGAATGAATGGGAAGAGGTTGAATATGAGTGGTTTTGAAACTTTCACCCCCATTCATTTCAATGGGGAAAAATTGCTGAAAAACGTTGAATATTTCAGAAAGTATGAAGGGTATGAATAAGAAAAGATATAGCACCTATGTCGTAATTAAGCTGAATCTTTGAAACTTTGAACGGAGTTTCTACGTTGAAAACTGTAGGAGAAGATACACGGCAAAAAACAGGGTGGAATAATAATAATAAACTAGAAAAATTCCAGGGAAATTTTGAGGGTGCCTACTAAGCAAGCAATAACACACACACACACACACACACACACACACACACACACACACACACACACACACACACACACAGATGTGTAGGAGAGGAGTAGAGAGATACACGTATGTACTTTGAAGTAATGTTTCATGAGCAATACCTAAAAATAAAATTGTACTTTTGTATTAGCAAGGTCATTACTAGGTCTTGATCTTAAATCAACAATTAGGTCTACATACACAAAGCACACACACAGCATAAACACAACATAAAATACATAGGCCTGTACTCAAAAACACACACACACACACACACAGTATACAGACAAAAAAATAGATTGTGTGTTATATGAAATGACGGCCACACCCCTTCTCACACGTGTGTGGGGGCGTGGCTATGGCGTCATCTCCATAGCCACGCCCCTTCTGTGTGCACGACGAGGGGGCGTGGCTATGGCGGGGGCCTATACTCAAAAACACACACACACACACACACAGCATAAACGCCCCCTAAACACACGTGTGTGTGTGTCTCTGTGTTTGGCGAGGGGGCGTGGCCCCTTCTGTATGAGCGACGAGGGGGCGTGGCTATGGCGTCACCACCATTGGCGCGACGAGGGGGCGTGGCTATGGCGTCACCGCCATTGACACCATTTTGATTGGCGCCATTTTGGCGTCTATAAATATTACACCACCACACGCCATTACGCCAAACACAGACGCCATTTTGACACCATTTTGATTGGCACCATTTTGGCACAACATAAAACACAACATAAAATACATAGGCCTATACTCAAAAACACACACACACACACACAGCATAAACGCCCCCTAAACACACGTGTGTCTCTCTGTGTTTGGCGAGGGGGCGTGGCTACGGCATCACCGCCATAGCCACGCCCCTTCTGTGTGCGCGATGAGGGGGCGTGGCTTTGGCGTCGCCGCCATTGGCGCGACGAGGGGTGTGTGTGTGTGTGCGTGTGTGTGTCCACACATAAACAAGCGGGACAAAAACTGCTTAGTCATTGTCATGCAATTTAATGAGCTAATACGGTTTGGACCCCTCTCATTTCGAGGCTCATAAATCAATAAGTATAAGTCCCTTTGTTTCCATAGTTACATACGTATAGATTACGTATGTGGAGTTAATATTGTGGGCGGGATGGCAGTTTTAAAATGGCGTGATCAGTGGTGGAAACCTTCTGTTGCAGGAGGGTGACAGCTTGAAACTGCGTGAAAATACGGGCTTTGGGCTCTGCAATGACACACACACACACACAGATGTGTAGGAGAGGAGTAGAGAGATACACGTATGTACTTTGAAGTAATGTTTCATGAGCAATACCTAAAAATAAAATTGTACTTTTGTATTAGCAAGGTCATTACTAGGTGTTGATCTTAAATCAACAATTAGGTCTACATACACAAAGCACACACACAGCATAAACACAACATAAAATACATAGGCCTGTACTCAAAAACACACACACACACAGTATACAGACAAAAAATGTATTGTGTGTTATATGAAATGACGGCCACACCCCTTCTCACACGTGTGTGGGGGCGTGGCTATGGCGTCATCTCCATAGCCACGCCCCTTCTGTGTGCACGACGAGGGGGCGTGGCTATGGCGGGGGCCTATACTCAAAAACACACACACACACACACACAGCATAAACGCCCCCTAAACACACGTGTGTGTGTGTCTCTGTGTTTGGCGAGGGGGCGTGGCCCCTTCTGTATGAGCGACGAGGGGGCGTGGCTATGGCGTCACCACCATTGGCGCGACGAGGGGGCGTGGCTATGGCGTCACCGCCATTGACACCATTTTGATTGGCGCCATTTTGGCGTCTATAAATATTACACCACCACACGCCATTACGCCAAACACAGACGCCATTTTGACACCATTTTGATTGGCACCATTTTGGCACAACATAAAACACAACATAAAATACATAGGCCTATACTCAAAAACACACACACACACACACAGCATAAACGCCCCCTAAACACACGTGTGTCTCTCTGTGTTTGGCGAGGGGCGTGGCTACGGCATCACCGCCATAGCCACGCCCCTTCTGTGTGCGCGACGAGGGGGCGTGGCTTTGGCGTCACCGCCATTGGCGCGACGAGGGGTGTGTGTGTGTGTGTGTGTCCACACAACAAGCGGGACAAAAACTGCTTAGTCATTGTTGTCATGTAATTTGATGAGCTGATTCGGTAGGGGCACCTGTCATTTCGAGGCTCATAAATCAAAAAGTATAAGTCCCTTTGTTTCCATAGTTACATATATGTGACCGTCACGAGTGTAGCTACATTTTGATGTATAGATTACGTATGTGGAGTTAATATTGTGGGCGGGATGGCAGTTTTAAAATGGCGTGATCAGTGGTGAAATCCGTCTGTATCAGGAGGGTGACAGCTTGAAACTGCGTGAAAATACGGGCTTTGGGCTCTGCAATGATGTTACTTCTAGGCTCATAAATCCAAAAGTATAAGTCTGTTTGTTTCCATAGTTACATATATGTGACCGTCACGAGTGTAGCTACATTTTGATGTATAGATTACGTATGTGGAGTTAATATTGTGGGCGGGATGGCAGTTTTAAAAATAGATTGTGGGTTTTTTTTTCGTCTGCTCCACGCTCTAACCTGACGTCACCCGCTCTGAGCGGCGCAATACACACCCATGTTAAACTGTCTGAGGAGCTGAAAAATCAATTAAGTCTGAACTGTAATTGTGTCAAAAGTATGAATGTTATGAAAATTGTGAAATCATGTGTGAATTCATCCAAGTTTCCTGAACGTTTTAATGTTTGAATGGAGTTTCTACCTGAATGTATGACTGAATGGGAAGAGGTTGAATATGAGTGGTTTTGGACACATTTTGAACACTCACCCCCATTCATTTCAATGGGGCAAAAATGCTGTTAAATGTTGAATATTTCGGAAAGTAATAATGGTATGTACAAACAAAATGGTAGCACTCGATTCCCGGTCAAGGCGCACGTTTTGATGTATTTTTTGCGTGTGTGCTGGCAACGCTGTGAGACTAGTAGCGCGCCGAAATAACGGCGGAAGAATAAAAAAGATAAGTATGATGGAGAGTAATAGTGTGCTTTGCATTGCAAAGGCACCCTAAAAAGATAAGTATGCAGGAGAGTAATAGTGTGCTTTGCATTGCAAAGGCACCCTAATAAATAAGTAGAATAACATATGTTGTGAATGCTTCTCAGCATTCACACCAATAAAAATAAATAAGTAGAATAACATATGTTGTGAATGCTTCTCAGCATTCACACCAATAAATAAGTAGAATAACATATGTTGTGAATGCTTCTCAGCATTCACACCAATAAACTAGAAAGGCAATTCCTGAAGAAATTGCGGTGTGAATGCTGTATTCTGAAAGGCTAACGCTAGACTGAATTGCTGTCTTGAAGTTGGAGCTGAAGGACGAATTGAATGGAAGTATGAATAAGAAGTATGTATGAAAGATGTCGAAAATGTAAATGTTTGAATGAGGTTTGTAGCTGAAAGTAGGAATAAGTTGAATGTTATTGAAAGGCTGACGCTAGACTGAATCGCTGGCTTGAATGTGGAGCTGAAGGACTATGAAGAATTGGAAATCTGAATCACTTGTTTTGAATATTTTCTCAAAGTATGAATGGGAATGTATGAAAGATGTAGAAAATGTAAATGTTTGAATGAGGTTTGTAGTTGAAAGTGCCCTATCAGTGGAACAGTCTGCCACCTGTAATCACTGAGGCTGACTGCTGATATATTTAAGGCTCGACATAAAACCCACCTATTTTACCTTGCTTTTGGCCACTAGGAGTGCCCTTCAGCTTTAATTACAGCTGAATCAACACTGTCAGCACTATCCTACCCTGGCTGCTGATGGGTATTAGGGTAGAGGTTGCTTGTATGTTCCCTGTTCACTGTGGTCCGTCTAACCACCATGTTGTCTCTGTTTCTAGGGTGCTGCTGCGATCGTGACTGGATACCTGGCCACCCCACCTGACGGCTACCAGCTTGCTCTCCAGCCATCCATGCTGCAGATGTTCTATCACTCTGTGGTGGCCAGCGTCATCTTCTACGCTGTTGTGTGCTGGGGCAGCAGGGTGAAGGCAGCCGACGCCAACGTTGAAAAATGTGGGAGGAGATAAACGGCAAAAAACAGGGTGGAATAATAAAAATAACTTTGGCGAATAACATGTTTTGAATGCTTTCAGCATTCACACCAATAATAATAAATATGTAGAATAACATATTGTGACACACTCAGGGGTTTGACGAGTGTGCACGTGACTGAAATTAATAAATTCAAGTTCCACACCAGGATGTAATGAAATATATCTCTTATGAACTGTAATGGGAGGGAAAGTATAGGGTTAATATCAGTACCAATGTCCGTAATCCAATAGAGTCGTCGTAGTCCATAAGCAGGGGGTATCACACCGGGAAGAAGTCTCATACAGATCAGGGCAAGGCAGGCGGAAGGGTAGTCAGGCAGGCAAGGGTCATACACTAGACGGGTTATCAGACGTTCCAAGGTCACCTTTCATTGTCACCAACAACTTTCAATATGAAGAATACAAATAATGATTAAAGGTTGTAAGAAATGATTTGCAAGCTTGCTACTATGTGTATCATCTTACAGAAAGCTACCTGTGATAAAAACTGTGTGGTTTCAAAGGGAAGGGAACTTCTTTTCTACTTAAACAAGATCATTATAGATTGAAGGAGCCGGTTTGTGAACTGGATTCAACCATGTCTAAGAAGTGAAACGTGGTTTATGTTAGGGGTTGTGGGGAGGTGAGACCCAGGCGCACAGCAACGGAGGAGGCGTAGTGGAGGTACAGGCCCAAAGGGCGGTTTAATTAAAAAAACAAGGGGATTGCCACACAAGATGCCACATGGAGTACGGGGATCCGAGCAGGGCTCTGCGGGTTGGCTCCAGCTCAGCGGGGAGGGGTGAGAGAAAAAAAAACGGGGTGAGGCTGAGTGCAACAACGGCGTGACGTTAAGTTGGCTAGTGATAACTGCGACAGGATGTGATAACTGGAGTATACTTTACCACCTGTAGCTTAGGGAAAGATCTGGCGCCGAGTGGGGTGCGGGCCAGGCTCTTGTAGTGTGGGTTAGGGTTAGTGTTAGGGTTAGGGATTGCCAATCAGGGACAGGTGCGGTGATTGGGAATGGGGAGCCAGTGCGGGGAACCGCGCTGTGTGCAGCGTCAGCGCCGCTCCACCGTTGCGCCTGCGCCGACGTGCCGGGAAAGTCCGACTCCGACAGGTGGGAGGAGCCTGCCGAGAGGACAGGGCCGGAGGGGGATGGGGAACGCGAGCACCCGGCAGCCGGGGGGAACTCCGGAGAGAAGGAGCGCCGTATGCCCGGACCACGGCGGCGCGCAGAGGAACGCGAAGGGCGTGTAGCGGGAGGAGAAAGGGGCGGGCGTGGAGGCCTTGCCATAACAGTTTAAAATGGATTACACTATACTGGAGATGTTTAATTAAAAATTTATTGATTAGCTATTTTGCTTTTGTTGAGGGTCACTCAGGGCACCCCGACTATGCCATATATGAGCACAAAAGCAACTCTTATGTCCAAAAAGGTGTTTCCTTATACATGATCAGTAAAAGGGATTATACTGACCAGCCTTTGTTATATTACTAAAATATTGTGAGGCATTTATGCAAAATCTTAATCCTAAACTAAATCCATCACCTATTTTTCATACATATTTAAAACACAAACATATATGATGTGTGGCATTATGTCTGTTTCTGGTGCTAACAATTGTTGCCCTTGTCTGACGAAGAGGGTGGAAATAGATGCACCTTAGTCATCTGCCCATAAAACCACCCAATTGTTATCTGACATGGGGTGTAATAGGGAAGCAAAACAGTTCTTGTTTTTCTAATTACCAATTTGTTTGCAGTGGGGAAACCAACAGTATGTTGTCATATATTGTGTCCATTACATGGACATGTGTGCAAGGGCTTGGGTTCAAAAAGGTTATTCACTAAACCATCAGTCAGGTCCAAACCTAACATGACTGTTTGTCTTTCTGTAGGAAACAAGTAGATGTCTGCTCTTCCTTCTGCTCCTGCAGATGGGTAAGTAATTATATAATGTGACATCTCCTCATGCTTGTAGTGTTGCTCTTGTGGATCTAGCAGTTCGGATAGACAGGGGAAATACATGCATAAACTGGATAGTGGTAGTTTATTTGCTGAATGTTGGTGATAGGATGGTCTATAGGATAGAATCATACATTGTTGAGAGAGAGGGGGGCGGGGGCAAGAGAGCAAACATTTCCATGACAGGAACATGCTTTTTAAGATGGAAATATGAGTATTATTTCTGAATTGGACATTGAACAATACTTCAACAACCTACATTGAGTTCAATCAATCTATATATATTGTGGCAGCCGGAGGCAAGTGCCCCATGGAGAGGTGAGGAATGGACGTTATTGCCGATGGCCGACAGAGGCCGCTCGCGTCTATCGCGAGGAGGAATGACGTCAGCGGAGAATCAGCCGCACCCGCGGAAAGGGGACAGGTGCGGCTCATTAATGTAATCAGGAATAAAGGATAAAAAGGACTGCATGATATCGAAGGGGAGGAGTAGCTGAGGCGAAACTGGAGGTGCGTGCTGTGTGCAGAGGGAGGAGAGAAAGAGTTGTCTGTGTGCCCGTGGACTTATGAGACCCCGCTTCGTGAATGACCCCCGCCTGTCCGACAACCCGCATCCAAGCCCCACCCTGGACTGTCGCGCGGGTGTACTAATCTAATCCCACGAAGACCCCCCCAGAATCGCCACGTTATCGTGGTGGCGGGGTTTGGGTGCCCCCATGACCCTCAGGAACTGTGTTGTCTGGGGCATTAGCCCCTGGTAGGGTCTCCCAATGCAAAGTGGTCCCAGGGGAGGGGCCAGACTAAGAGCGATTCAAAGAACCCATGAAGAGACTCCCGGAAAGATCAGTCACCTCGCCCGGACAAGGGAAACCAGGGCACCCTTCTGGAGCCAGACCTGGGAGGGGAGCTCGTCGGCGAGCGTCTGGTGGCCGGGCCTGTATCCACGGGGCCCGGCCGGGCCAAGCCCGAAAAGACAATGTGGAGTCACCTCCCTGTGGGCTCACCACCCGCAGGGAGAGTCATTGGGGGCGGTAGGCAAAAGTGGGGTCCTGGGCGTGCGGATCCCCGGCATCGCCGACTGGTTCTAGGGATGTGGAACGTCACCTCACTGGCGGGGAAGGAGCCTGAGCTGCTGCGGGAGGTGGAGCAGTACCAACTAGATATGGTTGGGCTCACGTCCACGCACAGCACCGGTTCTGGAACCAAACTCCTGGAGAGGGGCTGGACCCTCTCATTTTCCAGAGTTGCCCAGGGTGAGGCGTGAGGCGCCAGGCGGGTGTGGGGATACTCACAAGTCCCCGGCTGAGCGCTGCTGTGTTGGAGTTCTCTCCGGTGAAGAGAGGGTCGCCTCCATGCAACTGCAAGTCGCTGGGGGGAAGGCTCTGACTGTTGTGTGTGCCTACGCACCAAACAGCAGTTCAGAGTATCCGGCCTTCTTGGAGTCCTTGGGTGGCATCCTGGAAGGGGTTCCATCCGGGGACTCCATAGTTCTACTAGGGGACTTCAACGCACACGTGGGCAATGATGGAGAAACCTGGAGGGGAGTGATGAACGGCCTGCCCGATCTGAACCAGAGTGGTGTTTTGTTATTGGACTTCTGTGCTAGTCATGGACTGGCCATAACAAACACCATGTTCGAACATAGGGTGGTCCACAAGTGTACCTGGTACCGGACCACCTTAGGCCAAAGGTCGCTGATCGACTTTGTAATCGTATCAGTAGATCTGCAGCCGCATGTTTTGGACACTCGGGTGAAGAGAGGAGCAGAGCTGTCAACTGATCACCACCTGGTGGTGAGTTGGATCAGATGGTGCGGGAGGCTGCCAGACAGACCTGGCAAACCCAAACGTGTAATGAGGGTGAACTGGGAACGTCTGGTGGAAGCCCCTGTCCATAAGGTCTTTAACTCCCACCTCCGGAAGAACTTCTCGTGCATCCCGGGGGAGGTTGGCGACATGGAACCTGAGTGGGCCATGTTCAGAGCCTCCATTGTAGAGGCTGCAGCTCGGAGCTGTGGTCAAAAGGCTGTCGGTGCCTGTCGTGGCGGCAACCCAAGAACCCGTTGGTGGACACCAGCGGTGAAGGAAGCCGTCAGGCTGAAGAAGGAGGCCTTTCGGGCCTGGTTGGCCCAGGGGTCTCCTGAAACAGCAGACGGGTACCGGGAGGCCAAAAGGACTGCAGCTTCAGTGGTCGCTGAAGCAAAAACCCGGGTGTGGGAGGAGTTCGGGGAGGCCATGGAGCAGGACTTTCGGTTGGCCTCAAGGAAGTTCTGGCAAACTGTCCGGCGACTCAGGAAGGGAAAGCAGGGCTTGGCTCAGGCTGTGCTCAGTCAGGGAGGAGAACTGCTGACCCAGACTGAGGATATTGTTGGGCGGTGGAAAGAACACTTTGAGGAGCTCCTGAACCCGACCAGTACGTCCTCTGTGGAAGAGGCAGAGTCTGAAGACTCGGGGGAAGCCTCACCCATATACCATTTACCATTTATCATATCCTTGATAGAGGTCACTGAAGTAGTCAAAAAGCTCTTCAGTGGCAAGGCGCCATGTGTGGATGAGATTCGCCCTGAGATGCTGAAGTCTCTGGACATTGTCGGGCTGTCGTAGCTGACACGCCTAGTCAATGTCGCGTGGGGGTCGGGGACAGTACCTGTTGAATGGCAGACCGGGGTGGTGGTCCCCATTTTCAAAAAAGGGGACCGGAGGGTGTGCTCCAATTATAGGGGTATCACACTGCTCAGACTCCCCGGGAAAGTTTATTCCAGGGTGCTGGAAAGGAGGCTCCGGCCGATTGTCGAACCTCAGCTTCAGGAGGAACAATGCGGATTCCGTCCTGGCCGTGGAACAGTGGACCAGCTCTTTACCCTCGCAGGGTTGTTGGGGGGAGCATGGGAGTTTGCACATCCAGTCTACATGTGCTTTGTGGACAAAGTGCGAGCTGCGTCCGTATTCTCGGCACAAAGTCAATCACGTTCTCAGTGGGTGTTGGACTCCGCCAAGGTTGTCCCTTGTTACCGATTCTGTTCGTGATCTTCATGGACAGAATCTCAAGGCGCAGCCGAGGTGAGGAGAGTGTCCGGTTGGGGACCTCAGAATTGCATCTCTGCTCTTTGGAGATGATGTGGTTCTGTTGGCTACATCAGACCGTGATGCGGTTTGCAGCCGAGTGTGAAGCGGTCGGGATGAGAGTCAGCACCTCCAAATCTAAGGCCATGGTTCTCTGCTGGAAAACGGTGGAGTGTTCCCTCCGGGTTGGGAATGAGTTGCTCAAGTGAAGTAACTCGGGGTCTTGTTCACAAGTGAGGGCAAAATAGAGCGGGAGATGGACAGACGGATTGGTGCAGCGTCTGCAGTAATGCGGGCGCTGTACCGGTCCGTTGTGGTGAAAAGGGAGCTGAGCCGGAAGGCAAAGCTCTCGATTTACAGGTACATCTACGTTCCAACCCTCACCTATGGTCACGAGCTTTGGGTAGTGACCGAAAGAATGAGATTGCGGATACAAGCGGCCGAAATGAGTTCCCTCCGCAGGGTGGCTGGGCTCAGCCTTAGAGATAGCGTGAGGAGCTCAGACATCCGGAGGGAGCTCGGAGTAAAGCCGCTGCTCCTCCGCACCGAAAGGAGTCAGCTGAGATGGTTCGGGCATCTGATTAGGATGCCCCCCGGGCGCCTCCCTTTGGAAGTTTTTTCCGGGCATGTCCAACTGGGAGGAGACCCCGGGGCAGACCCAGAACCCGCTGGAGGGATTATATATCTCATCTGGCCTGGGAACGCCTCGGGACCCCCCAGGAGGAACTAGAGAGTGTGGCTGGGGAGAAGGAAGCCTGGGGGGCCCTGCTTAGCCGGCTGCCACCGCGACCCGGCCCCGGATAAGCGGACGAAAATGGATGGATGGATTTATGGATGGTACTAATCTGGTACCTTGGCTTTCTAAAGACCTGAACCTTCTGGGTTTTTCTTATTTTAGTTTATGAATGGGTTTTGTTCAAAATCATTCTTAATAAAATAATAGTGTTACACCACCAGATCATGGATTTAGCAGAGCACTGCATCATCGCGTATAAGGTTAATAATGTTGTCATGCTCATTCAATTCAAACAGTGATTGACTTGTTAATAGTAGAATAGAATAGAATAGAATAGAACTTTATTAATCCCGAAGGAAATTCTTGTTCCAGGTTACATAGCAATACAGTACAATAAAACAATATGGAAAACAACAGAATAATAAAAATAAACTAACAGATTTACAAATTTACAGTTAAAATATACAAATATGTAGGCAAGATAAGATATTCCGACGGCGCAAACAATTTGGCATAATTGAAGTGTAATAAGAGGAGATGAGAGGTAGTGTTATAGATAATATTTATAGACAACATCATAATAATAATAATAATAACATAGCACAAGATAGAGTATTGCACATGATGTTGGACAGTAATATTAATAATATTGCACGTAATACTGAGGAAAGTGCACATGATGTTGAGACGTAATATTGCACATGATATTGCTCAGTGTTCATTGTCTTGTATTTCCACTGTTCCTCCCACAGAGGGGGGAGGAGTTATAGAGTTTGATGGCCACAAGCAGAAAGGACCTCCTGTGGCGTTCTGTGGTGCACCTCGGTAATCTCAGTCTACGGCTGAAGGTACTCTGGTATGACTCCAGTTGGCGTGCAGGGGATGGGAGGCGTTGTCCTTAATACTGAGTAGTTTACTCAGCATCCTCCTCTCTGAGACCTCTACCACAGACTCCAATTCCACTCCCAGTACAGAACCCGCTTTCCTGATGAGCTTATTGAGTCTGTTAGCGTCGGCTGACTTCACCCTGCTGCCCCAGCACACAACAGTGTAGAAGATGACGCTGGCCACCACAGAGTGATAGAACATCTGCAGCATGGTTTTGCAGACGTTGAAAGATATGAGTCTCCGTAGGAAATACAGGCAACTCTGACCTTTCTTATACAGGGCCTCTGTGTTTTTAGTCCAGTCCATTTTATTGTCTATGTGGACACCCAGGTATTTATATTCCTCGACAATGTCCACCTCGGTCCCCCTGATGCTGACCGGTTTCAGGTGAGTCGGTTGCTTCCTGAAATCCACCACCAACTCCTTAGTCTTAGAGATGTTGAGTTGCAGGTGATTTAGTCCACACAACTCCACGAAACTGTCCACCACACTCCTGTACTCGGATTCCTGCCCCTTTCTGATACAGCCCACAATGGCAGAGTCATCCGAAAACTTCTGCAGGTGGCAGGACTGTGAGCTGTATCTGAAGGCTGAGGTGTAGAGTGTGAACAGGAAGGGAGACAGGACTGTCCCCTGAGGTGCTCCCGTGTTGCTCACTATATTGTCCGACATGTTGCTCTGCAGCCTAACATACTGTGGCCGACCTGTGAGGTAGTTAGTAATCCAGGCCACTAGTGGAGCGTCCACCTGCATGTCCAGAAGCTTAGTCCCAAGCAGGGCAGGCTTTATGGTGTTGAAAGCGCTTGAGAAGTCGAAGAATGTGACTCTCACAATGCTGCCTGCCTCCTCCAGGTGAGAATAAGCCCTGTGCCGCACGTAGATGATGGCGTCTTCCGCTCCAATACGGGGCTGGTAGGTGAACTGCAGAGGGTCCAGTGATGGTTCGACTAGTGCACGGATGTGCTTCAGGACTAGCCTCTCCAGCGACTTCATCACATGTGAGGTCAAGGCCACCGGTCACTGTGGCTGCTTGCGTGTCGTCGTGCTCAGGCTCAGGTTGAAAATGTGCCGGAAGGCACATGGTTAAAATCACCCAATATTGACATGAATTGATATGAAGTATTTACATTGAATACAATTAAATTGTTTGAATAAATTAAATTGTTTGAATAAATTAAATTAAATTAAATTAATAACAATTAATTGCGTTGCATGTTCATCTCCAGTTTTGATGAATTGCTGCTTAAATCTCAAAATCATATTTTTCACATGATTTTTCACTTCATTCCTTTTTCCCACGAAATCCGACCCGACTCAAATTGAAGAGAAATCAGCCCAAAAGCTGTTATACGCAACAGAGAGAGTCGGGGAAGCTCTCATTTCTTAACTTCAACCACAACCTGCTCACAAACTGGGAATTTAAAGCGATTTGTGTATGTAAAATCCTCCATATATTCCCTGAACGGATTCATTATTCTTAAATGTAGTCAATTTAATTAATTCATTATGGGCAAGAATTATATACTTTTATTCTTTATCAGGATGCTTATCCTGATTTTCAAGGTTTATTTTAAGTTACTTTGTTACACTTCATAGAGCTGAGAAATATAGTTCATAAATAACGACTAAAAGAATTCAAATATGTTTTCCTTGATTTTTAAATCTGTGAAATACCTGAGATCCAGCCATGCATCTTAGAATATGGTGTCCTGGCAGGAGTCTGGCTGCAGTATCTGCAGGGTGACAATGAGTCTGACGGCCTTCCTGAACCAGGGGTAGAATCAGAATCAGAATCAGAATCAGAATTGCTTTATTCGCCAAGTAGTTTTCACATACGAAGAATTTGCTGTGGTTGTTGGTGCATACAGACAACATAAGAATAATAATAACTAGAAAAATTCCAGGGAAATTTTGAGGGTGCCTACTATGCAAGCAATAACACACACACACACACACACACACACACACACACACACACACACACACACACACACACAGATGTGTAGGAGAGGAGTAGAGAGATACACGTATGTACTTTGAAGTAATGTTTCATGAGCAATACCTAAAAATAAAATTGTACTTTTGTATTAGCAAGGTCATTACTAGGTCTTGATCTTAAATCAACAATTAGGTCTACATACACAAAGCACACACACAGCATAAACACAACATAAAATACATAGGCCTGTACTCAAAAACACACACACACACACACACAGTATACAGACAAAAAAATAGATTGTGTGTTATATGAAATGACGGCCACACCCCTTCTCACACGTGTGTGGGGGCGTGGCTATGGCGTCACCTCCATATCCACGCCCCTTCTGTGTGCGCGACCAGGGGGCGTGGCTATGGCGTCACCGCCATTGGCACGACGAGGGGGCGTGGCTATGGCGGGGGCCTATACTGAAAAACACACACACACACACAGCATAAACGCCCCCTAAACACACGTGTATGTGTGTCTCTGTGTTTGGCGAGGGGGCGTGGCCCCTTCTGTATGAGCGACGAGGGGGCGTGGCTATGGCGTCACCGCCATTGACACCATTTTGATTGGCGCCATTTTGGCGTCTATAAATATTACACCACCACACGCCATTACGCCAAACACAGACGCCATTTTGACACCATTTTGATTGGCACCATTTTGGCACAACATAAAACACAACATAAAATACATAGGCCTATACTCAAAAACACACACACACACACACACAGCATAAACGCCCCCTAAACACACGTGTGTCTCTCTGTGTTTGGCGAGGGGGCGTGGCTACGGCATCACCGCCATAGCCACGCCCCTTCTGTGTGCGCGACGAGGGGGCGTGGCTTTGGCGTCACCGCCATTGGCGCGACGAGGGGTGTGTGTGTGTGTGCGTGTCCACACAACAAGCGGGACAAAAACTGCTTAGTCATTGTTGTCATGTAATTTGATGAGCTGATTCGGTAGGGGCACCTGTCATTTCGAGGCTCATAAATCAAAAAGTATGAGTCCCTTTGTTTCCATAGTTACATATATGTGACCGTCACGAGTGTAGCTACATTTTGATGTATAGATTACGTATGTGGAGTTAATATTGTGGGCGGGATGGCAGTTTTAAAAATAGATTGTGGGTTTTTTTTCGTCTGCTCCACGCTCTAACGTGACGTCACCCGCTGTAACCCGGCGCAATACACACCCATGTTAAACTGTCTGAGGAGCTGAAAAATCAATTAAGTCTGAACTGTAATTGTGTCAAAAGTATGAATGTTATGAAAATTGTGAAATCATGTGTGAATTCATCCAAGTTTCCTGAACGTTTTAATGTTTGAATGGAGTTTCTACCTGAATGTATGACTGAATGGGAAGAGGTTGAATATGAGTGGTTTTGGACACATTTTGAACACTCACCCCCATTCATTTCAATGGGGCAAAAATGCTGTTAAATGTTGAATATTTCGGAAAGTAATAATGGTATGTACAAACAAAATGGTAGCACTCGATTCCCGGTCAAGGCGCACGTTTTGATGTATTTTTTGCGTGTGTGCTGGCAACGCTGCGAGACTAGTTCCGCGCCGAAATAACGGCGGAAGAATAATAATAATAAAAAAAAAAATAATAAAAAAGATAAGTATGATGGAGAGTAATAGTGTGCTTTGCATTGCAAAGGCACCCTAATAAGAATTAAAAAGCATTAAAAAGCAAGTAGTGCAAAAACGTCAAGAAGCATAAATATAAAATAAAGTAGAATATAGTATGAATGGATATATACAATACAGAATGATTTCTGAATGATGAGATATTTACAATACAAAATGATGAGATATTTACAATACAAAATGATGAGATATTTACAATACAAAATGATTTTTCAGAATATGGAACAGGTGTGGGCTGTGCGTTAATGTAATGTGTAGTGTCTATGGAGGTGGGATAAGAGTCTGTGTCAGTGGGGATCCCGGGCCTTGTTAATGAGGCTAACTGCAGATGGGAAGAAACTGTTTTTGTGGCGAGAGGTTTTGGTCCTGATGGACCGCAGCCTCCTGCCAGAGGGAAGGGTTTCAAACAGTTTGTGTCCGGGGTGAGAGGGGTCGGCCACAATCTTTCCTGCACGCCTCCGGGTCCTGGAGGCATACAGGTCCTGGAGAGATGGCAGATTGCAGCCAATCACCCTCTCTGTCTGCCCTTGTCCTTTGCGGTGGCAGCAGCGTACCAGATGGTAATGGAGGAGGTGAGGATGGACTCGATGATGGGAGTGTAGAAGTGCACCATCATCGTCTTTGGCAGGTTGAACTTCTTCAACTGCCGCAGGAAGAACATCCTCTGCTGGGAATTTTTTGTGATTTTTTTGTGATGTCCCACTTGAGGTCCTGGGAGATGATGGTTCCCAGGAAGCGGCAGGACTCCACAATATCGCCTGGAGAGGGTGATGGGGGTAAGTGGGGCTGGGTTCTTTCTGAAGTCTACAACTATTTCCACTGTCTTCACAGCGTTGAGCTGTGAGCTGTCGATAATTATCGATAAATCGATAAGTGGTCTCAGCCTTACAGGAGACGAAGATAAAGCCAGTATTACAAGTCCTGCGTCCCGAATGATGGGTAGAAGTAGGGACAGAAGCAGATGAGAAAAACCAAGCCCGCCCCACCCAGCATCACTGCAGCCTTCCTCTCCGACCTCCTGGCCACCGACTCCACCACCCGGGACGACCTCATCTGCTGCGCCTGGGACAGCGCGGCAGTGAACACCCAGAGGTACAGCATCACCAGTATGGACACCGGCGCCAAGAAGGTGACCATCAGGTCTACCAACCGCGACAGCACATCCACCACCACCATGCAATCCCCGTGGCACAAGCTGAACCTGCCTGGCTCTCGTAGATTCTCCCGCAGGATGACACAGTTGTGGAGGACTGAGCAGGCCCAGCACAGGCACACCGCCAGCTGCACCCGGCCCACAGTTACC
Source organism: Coryphaenoides rupestris (assembly GCA_002895965.2). Taxonomy (NCBI): domain Eukaryota; kingdom Metazoa; phylum Chordata; class Actinopteri; order Gadiformes; family Macrouridae; genus Coryphaenoides; species Coryphaenoides rupestris. The sequence continues at coordinate 68,661 of PIJE02001171.1, read as the reverse complement.
TCGCTGGCATAGCGCAGCGGCTGGCAGATGGCCACGTAGCGGTCCACTGATATCAGCAGGATGCTGCCGATCGATGCAGAGGTCAGCACAAATGCCAGGGTGCAGAACATGATGCACACAGGCTGGTCCAGGAACCAGCAGCAGGTGATGGAGTGTGTGGCCTCCAGGGGCATGATGATCAGGCCGATGAGCAGGTCAGAGCAGGCCAGGGACAGCAGAACCTGGTTGGTGGGTGTGTGCAGCTGGCGGAAGTGGGAGATGGAGATGATGACTAACAGGTTGAGCAGCACGGTGAGGAGCGGAGTAGATCAGCACATAAAGACACTGGCCTGGGAGCAAGGGCGCATCATCCGCCTGCAGGAGGTGTTGAGGAGCAGAGGGTAGCAGTCATATCTGTGCAGAGGGGATACTCCCTAGGCTGGATTGCATTTCAGTTCAATTATATAAAGCATTTTGCAAACACGTACCTCCACTTACCTCTACATGTGGCAAAACCAGGTTATGTCAGTGATCAAAATAAACATGGTAACATAACACGACTAATGCTGCTTCATGGTCCCCTGTCAAAAGTTCACATGGTAAAAGCTACTAAGAAACTGGACACTCAGTCATGCAAAAAAACTAATGGCCTGCCCTCCTCTGTTCAGTTGAGCGATATTCCACTTCGGCCAACTGACACCACCTACCAGGTCGGCCAGAAGGTGTGGCTCTCCACCTGGGACCTTCCTCTCTGGGTGGAGTCAAAGAAACTGGCTCCCTGGTTCATCGGCCCTTTCCCCATCCAGAGGATCATCAACTCGGTGGCCGTGAGGTTCCAGCTCCCACGCTCCATGGGCATCCACCCCACCTTTCACGTCTCCAGAGTAAAGCTGGTCCAAGAGAGCTCCCTGATGCCCGCTGCTCCACTTCCTCCTCGCCTTATTGACAGCAGCACCGTCTACACAGTTCAACAGCTGCTGCGATCCCGCCGCCGAAGTAGGAGCATGCAGTATCTGGTCGACTGAGAGGGATACGGACCAGAGGAAAGACAGTGGGTCCCCACTCATCAGACATCCCTGATGAGGAACAGTCGTCCTCGGCCTCCAGTGTCGCCTGTGTCCCCGCTCCAACGTTGCCTGTGTCCCTGCTCCAATCTCACGTGTTTCAAGACCGGTGGACCTCGTACCCCCCATTCCCCTGTTAGGTCACACTACCCTGTACCATACCTGAACTTTAAGTAAACGTAATTTCCAAACGTCCCCTTTGTTGTGCTGCATTTGGGTCCAAAACAGACAGAAACAATGAATAACAGATAAACTAAAACACGAGGTGAACAAAACATCAGATAAAACATGAGAACAATAACGAAACAAATACACATTATAACACATGGGGAACACAGCAGGAAGGAGATAAACTATGACAGGTGGGGGCGGAGACAGAAACACAACAAAGACACGTGGAGGGTGAAAACAAACAGTAACACATGGTAAACGAAAATACATTCAATGTCCAGCAGGGGATGCCAAAAAGACAGAACATATATCGCTGTGGAGGGGGACAGAGACAGACCGTAAACTCACCCCCGCTGAACTAAAAGCACCGTCCTCTGCCTATAGCTCTGGGACCCGGAGGCCTTCAGGAGGTCCAAATACGATCTTCGGTGGGAAATCAGAGATGCCAAAAGAGCCGACAGGGACAAGTTGGAGTCTAACTATCATAGTTCTGACCCCAGACTCATGTGGTGTCAAGTGCGAGCCATCACAGATTTAAAGGGAAAAATGCCCAGCCGTCGCCTCTCTCCCCGATGAGCTCAACACCTTCTACGCACGGTTTGAGGTGAGCAACACCACACCTACAGCGAGGCTAGCTGAGGAACAGGACGACTGCACTCTGTTCCTAACCACGGCGGATGTGAGGAGAGCTCTTAAAAGAATAAACCCACAGAAGTCTCCAGTGCCAGACGGCATTCCAAGCCGTGTCCTCAGAGAGTGCGCCAACCAGGTAGTGGAGGTATTCACCTCTATATTCAACCTCTCCCTGTATCAGTCTGCAGTCCCCACGTTCTTCAAACAGACCACCATTGTCCCCGTACCGAGGAAACCTCACCTGCCTCAATGACAACCGCCCTGTAGCACTGACCCCATCATGATGAAGTGCTTCGAGCAGCTAGTCAGAACCCACATCTGCTCCACCCTTCCTGACACCTTGGACCCCGTTCAATTTGCATACCGTCCCAACAGATCTACGGACGACGCCATCGCCCTGACAGTTCACACCGCCCTCACCCACCTCGAGAAGGGTAACACATACGTGAGGATGCTACTCATTGACTACAGCTCAGCATTCAACACTATTGTGCCCATCAACTCGTTCTCAAGCTCAGGAGCCTGAGGTTAAACCCCTCCCTTTGCAAATGGATCCTGAATTTCCTGACGGGCAGACCCCAGGTGGTGAGGATGGGCAGCCTCATGTCCTCTGTACTGACCCTGAGGACTGGAGGCCCTCAGGGCTGCATACTCAGTCCACTCCTGTACACCCTGTACACGCATGACTGTGTAGCCACACACAGCTCCAACATCATCCTCAAGTCTGCAGAAGGACACCACCATCCTGGGTTTCATCACCAACAATGATGAGACCACTCACGGAGAGGAGGTCAGGGACTTGGCAACATGGTGCGAGGGCATCAACCTCTCTCTTCAGAAAGCGAGAGGGGTGGTGGGGGGGCATGCTCCCCTGCTTCAAGCTCCCCTGTGTGAGATAACCTCACCTGGTCCATGCAAGCGGAATCGGCAGTAAAAACTGCCCAAAGGCACCTTTACTTTGAAGTCTGGCATGTCTACAAAAACCCTTACTAAATTATACAGGTGGACCATTGAGAGCATTATCTCTGGCTACATTACTGTCTGGTTCGGCAGCTGCTCCACTGCTGATCGCAAGGCATTCCAGAGGGTGGTGAAGACAGTGGAGGGCATCATCGGCTGCCATCTCCCAGCCGTGCAAAGCATCTACCACACACAATGCCCTAGGAAAGCAGGCTTTTCAACCAACAACACCAATCTCAATGATCATATTGATCACTTTAAATGTACATTATAACATTCATAATATTTAGATGATTCAACTACCTGAGAAACATATGCCTAATTCCCTACGCTATTTAAATACCCTGGAGACATACTTCTGACACTATCTTTTGTATATTTCTGCTATGACATGTATGTATGTATATATATACATATATATATATATGTATGTATGTATGTATGTATGTGTATATACTGTATGTATATGTATGCGTGCATATGGGTGTATATTTTTCATGTGTGTGTATATATATATACCTATATATAAAAATCTCTCTTCTTTTTGTTTTATATTTTATCTTGCTATTTTATATTTTACCTTCTTGACTACTCTTTTGCATACTGTCGCCTGCTATGTCACAAGAATTTCACTGTTCCGAATGGCCCTGTGACTTTGACTTTACTGAGCATATTATGCATATGCGACTGGCCAGGGCCACGCCCTCTGATCACATGGCTGGCCCCTCTACTGGACTCCCCTCGCGGCACCACTACACGCCAGTTCAGCTGAACTGGTACTAATCTGGTACCTTGGCCTTTAAAAACCTGAACTTTCTGTTTTTGTTTTTGTTCAAAATCAAGAGGTACCTCAATTTTGAGTGTTACACTGCCAGATCATGGATTTAGCAGAGCACTGCCTCATCGCGTATAAGGTTAATAATGTTGTCATGCTCATTCAGTTAATAGCAGCATTTGCTACAGCCCAGATATTTTTCCAGAAGTGAAAAGACATAAAATAAAAGACCTTGAAATGCAAATTAAACCAAAGTATTCACATTGAATACAATTTCATTGTTTGAATAAAAATGAATTGCGTTGCATGATTTTCTCCCATCATGGACAGGTGTGTATATATTTCCTTGCAGACCTATTGAAGTCACACCTGGAAAGACCATGTTAAACGGCCCATTCAGAAATTCGTTTATGCATGAGCAAAGAGGTCAGAGGTGACACTGCTTGCTGCTTTCTTTATACAAGCAAGTTATTTATGAAAATGTGTTCCTGGTTCTGGGAGTTGGTGGTTGTCCGGTAACACAACGCTCCTTAGGCCATGTGACATGGCCAGTGAGCTGAGCTGGGACACGTTCACATGTATTTTTTCAACCACACTTGACTCATACGGGAGCTCCATTGTGATCCTGGTCTCTATCCACCAGGCCATGCTTCCACACTTGGCCTCATTTGCATTGAACATCAGCTGAGGACATGGCTCCATCAGGACAGGAAGTTATTCCAGTTGCTCAGAGTCACGCGCATGCGTCAGCGGACAAGGAGACACACGCATCACGTGGGCTTCTTCTGCACAAAGGAGCTGGTTGGCCCCTTGCTGTTGTTCTGTAAGTGGTGTGGGCCACAGAGGGCTCCTTACTGCTTCGAGGTGTTACAACAACACACAACACATGATGTCACCTTTACCAGCGCAGCATTAGCTCCTCATTAATGATGATGTGAAGAAGTTAGTGGAGACAGAGCTCATTAAAGTTACTAAGCTATTTGTTGTTTATTTATTTGCACAAGAATACACAAGAAAGAATACAGTACGTTTATATTTAGAAGAAAATAGAAATGAAAGTGCATGATACACTTGCTATTAAAGCAATACATTAAAACAAAAACAAAAAATCAGACAATTTATTAAACTTTGGAAATATGCACATCTGCATCTTTTTTCTTTAGTTATTGGTAACATCATTCTGCTGTCTTTATTGATGGGGTAATGATTTCATTTATTCATTATGTGCAAGAATGATATTCTTTTATTATTCATCAGAATGTTTTTCCTGATATTCGGGCTCGAATTTAAGGAATTTCAGTTCATAAATGATCTGTTACGCTTCATAGAGCTGCGGAATAATGTACAAGCAGTTCATAAATAAAGATTTAAAGAATTCAAACATTTTCCTTGATTCTTAAGCCTGTATAACACTTGAGATCCAATCTCTCATGCCTCTTAGAATATGGTGGCCTGGCAGGAGCCTGGCTGCAGTATCTGCAGGGTGACAATGAGTCTGATGGCCTTCCTGAACCAGGGGTAGAAGATGGCATAGATGAGCGGGTTCAGGCAGGAGTTGAAGAACAACAGCCAGCTCATCCAAGACCCGACTGCAACATTGTCGGACATGTCCTGCCCTGCGAACGACGGGTAGAAGTAGGGACAGAAGCACATGAGGAAGACCACCACCACTACGCCCAGAGTCACTGCAGCCTTCCTCTCCGACCTCCTGGCCACCAACTCCGCCACCCGGGACGACCTCATCTGCCGCACCTGAGAGAGCGCGGCGGTGAACACCCGGAGGTACAGCGTCACCACCACGGACACAGGCGCCAAGAAGGTGACCAGCAGGTCCACCGCCCCGGACACCATGTCAACCACCACCACGCAATGCCCGTGGCACAAACTCAACCTGCCCGGCTCTTGTAGATTATCCTGCAGGATGCCACAGTTATAAAGTACGGAGCAGGCCCAGCACAGGCACACGGCCAGCTGCACCCGGCCCACAGTCACCATGCTGCTGTAGCGCAGCGGCTGGCAGATGGCCATGTAGCGGTCCACCGATATCAGTAGGATGCTGCCGACAGACGCAGAGGTCAGCATAAAGGTCAGGCCGAAGAATGCGGTGCACACCAGCTGGCCCAGGAACCAGCAGTATGTGATGGAATACACGGCCCCCAGGGGCATGATGATCAGGCCGATGAGCAGGTCAGAGCAGGCCATGGACAGCAGAACCAGGTTGGTGGGTGTGTGCAGCCGGCGGAAGTGGGAGATGGAGATGATGACTAGCAGGTTGAGCAGCACGGTGAGGAGTGCTACAGAGAAGAGCAGCACATAAAGGACTCTTTCCTGTGAGTGAGGGTGCATCGCCCGCCTGCAGGAGGTGTTGAGGAGCAGAGGGTAGCAGAGGTCCACCCCCACCCCAGCCACCGGGCCCCTCAGTAGGGGAGACATGTAGGCTGTAGAGAGGAACGGAGGCTAGCCAAGACCAGGGCTGAAGTGGCTCTGGTGGTGTCTGTGGCCGAATCCCTCATTGGTCCAACTATTTATATCTTTACCTCCCTTTGATACACATCCACCTCTCCCAACCCTAAACACACACTAACTAACCCCCCCTCCCTCGCTCCCCTCATGTAATTAGGAGGAAGCCTGCTGAATACTATTATTAGGGGTCCTACGGAATCCGTAAGGGACTGAGGAAATGGAATGACAAACATACACACCTGCATACAGAAACTCCTTCCATTATAGTTAGATAATTGGGGTCAAACAAATCAATATTTTGTATATATTTTTTTTGAATTTTCTAAAATTTCTATATGATTACCTTCTGTTTAATGAAGGTGCACGAATTTCACAAAAACACATTCCTTGTTTGTAAAAACTCTGATTCTGATCTGTAGTAACCCTGTTGAATTCTTTGATATTTCTATTTTTTTTCTGACATTTGTTTTCTTTGATAATATGAGTGAGATCCCTCACTCATATTACCAGGGTTACCTAATGTAACCTATTTTAAATCCATGGCATTGTCTCTTCGGCCAACAGGTTCAGTTAACTTAGTGCCGATGGCTGCTATACACAGACTACTCTAAGCGCCCCAGCAACAATTACAATCCAGCAAGTAATAATTTAATACCACTGTTCCCATCATTGGTCAAACTGCTCAAGTTAGTTACTCGGGGTCAGCTAATGCAATTGCATCTATTTGAGCTGAAAAAAACATTTGCTGGTGCTGGCTATGTATTTGTCATTTACTTTCAGAACTATTATGAAAAATATACATTATTGATTCAATGACTAATGTAGCTGATGTTAAATCTCAGATAGTTGCATTTTAGCCATATTTAGCATATTATGCATATGCGACTGGCCAGGGCCACGCCCTCTGATCACATGGCTGGCCCCTCTACTGGACTCCCCTCGCAGCACCACTACATGCCAGTTCAGCTGAACTGGTACTAATCTCTCTCTCACTCTCGTCATGTCTCTCTCTCTCTTAGTGGCGTCGCACACAGGTTTATAAAAATCCGAGCGACACACCAACGCACAAACACACACTAACACACACACAACAAACACACGTCATGCACACACGACGCACACACACACACACACACACACACAGACACGGCACACATCAGAAACACACACACAACACACACACACACTGACACGAAACACACAAACACAAACACACACACACACACCATATCACACAACATGTATACAAGAGGGAAAGTTGACTCTCCATCTCTTCATCTCTCTCCCCCTCCAGCATAACTCTCCTTATTACAAATCTCTCTCTCTCGCTCTTCCCCAAACTCTCCCCTCCAACTCCCAACCACCCCCACAGACCATTAGCATCCTCTGACTCAAGGTACCGTCTCTACCCTACCTTGCGACGTCTCTCTCTCTCTCTCTCTCTCTCTCTCTCTCTCTCTCTCTCTCTCTCTCCGTCTCTCTCTCTCTCTCTCTCTCTCTCTCTCTCTCTCTCTCTCTCTCTCCGTTATGCTGGAGGGGGAGAGAGATGAAGAGATGGAGAGTCAACTTTCCCTCTTTAAGAGTTAGAGAAGCAGAGTTGGAAAGGAGGAGTTGGCTCGAGCCAGAGAGGTGGAGATAGAATTGCAGAGACGGAGAGAAAAATTGAGTTAGAGTTGGATGGAGAGAAAGACAGAGAGATAGAGAGAGAGGGGGAGAGAGGGAGGGGGAGATATAGATGAAGAGTTGGAGAGTTGAAAAGAGGGAAGTCGGATCGAGTCAGACGGAGTCGGAGAGAGATCGATGGAGTTGGACGGACACAGAGGAAAAGTTTGAGAGGGAGAGTTGAAACGGGAGCGTGATGGAAGCCGCGAGGCCGACAGCGAGGAGGCGATCTCACCGCGCCTCCACGTCGCTCAGCATTTCATCTCCGATCGCTCCCCTCTCCCGCCTTATCTTTCATCTCCTCGTCACGACGGCCTCCTCTCCTCCTCCTCCACCACCTCCACCTCCTGCCTCCTGCCTCCTGCCTCCTCGATGCTGGCCGTGGCCTAGGGGTCGTGCGGAGCTGATGGGCACCCAGGAAACTGGCTGTCGGCGTTCCGTTGCAGAGTATGAGGCGGCCGACTGTGTCAGGAAAGGTTAAAGAAACAGGAATCGTCTATGGACACATAGACACATAGATATGATACTGTAGATATTATTACACATAGATGGCTATCATATAGATCATTCCATCCAGTCATCTCGAGAGAAAAGAGAGCGACACGACAAAATGTGTATTTAATTTCTTTTCTCGCTTTTTCCACACGCTTGAGTTGACTGCGCGGAAATGACGTGACGTGCAAAGAAGGGGAGCTTTGGTGATTTGACCGAACTGCCGAACGTCGCGCAAAAGGCGGCGAACTAAACAAACCGGCGTCTTTGTTTTAGCGTCAGATTCACCGGCGTGCTCTGGTTCGGCGTCTTGTTTGACGGCCCGGGAGAACGGAACAGAAGACACGCGCCGGGGGAACACGGACCCCGCACGTCGAGCCTTTACTCTCCTGACAAGGCCTCTTTTTTTTCTCTCTCTTCTCTTCCTTCCTTTCCTTCTTTCTTCGTCTCCGCTGCGGCATTTTGAAGTCCTCCGTTTAGATCACTTGCTTTGTTCCATTAGAGATGTGGTGGTGGGTGGGTGGAGGAAGTAGATCCACACGCATCGTTGTTACGGCTTCTCTCTCTCTCCATCCCTTCCCCTTCCTCTTCCTCTTCAGAGAGATGAGATGAGAATGCGTTTGTTGGTTTTAATTGGGCCCCCACTTGAAATTCAAAGCACGGGTGGAGCCGGCTTAAGGCTCCGAGATCCGTCTCTGAAGGGGGAACAAGCGTAATAGTTATGGTGTTGCCGGCGCGCTGGGCCGGGGGAGGGGGGGGTCAGAGGTCGCGCTGGCGAGTTCCGCATTTTTTATGTCCGCTCTCCACTCTCGACTGTTCTTCTTCTCAGAAGCTCGACGTGTTTGGTGTCAGCACAGCAAACACTTGAACAGACATCGGATTAACGTTAATAACAACTAGAAAAATTCCAGGGAAATTTTGAGGGTGCCTACTAAGCAAGCAATAACACACACACACACACACACACACACACACACACACACACACACACACAGATGTGTAGGAGAGGAGTAGAGAGATACACGTATGTACTTTGAAGTAATGTTTCATGAGCAATACCTAAAAATAAAATTGTACTTTTGTATTAGCAAGGTCATTACTAGGTCTTGATCTTAAATCAACAATTAGGTCTACATACACAAAGCACACACACAGCATAAACACAACATAAAATACATAGGCCTGTACTCAAAAACACACACACACACAGTATACAGACAAAAAATAGATTGTGTGTTATATGAAATGACGGCCACACCCCTTCTCACACGTGTGTGGGGGCGTGGCTATGGCGTCATCTCCATAGCCACGCCCCTTCTGTGTGCACGACGAGGGGGCGTGGCTATGGCGGGGGCCTATACTCAAAAACACACACACACACACACAGCATAAACGCCCCCTAAACACACGTGTGTGTGTGTCTCTGTGTTTGGCGAGGGGGCGTGGCCCCTTCTGTATGAGCGACGAGGGGGCGTGGCTATGGCGTCACCACCATTGGCGCGACGAGGGGGCGTGGCTATGGCGTCACCGCCATTGACACCATTTTGATTGGCGCCATTTTGGCGTCTATAAATATTACACCACCACACGCCATTACGCCAAACACAGACGCCATTTTGACACCATTTTGATTGGCACCATTTTGGCACAACATAAAACACAACATAAAATACATAGGCCTATACTCAAAAACACACACACACACACACAGCATAAACGCCCCCTAAACACACGTGTGTCTCTCTGTGTTTGGCGAGGGGGCGTGGCTACGGCATCACCGCCATAGCCACGCCCCTTCTGTGTGCGCAACGAGGGGGCGTGGCTATGGGGGCGTGGCCCCTTCTGTATGAGCGACGAGGGGGCGTGGCTATGGCGTCACCGCCATTGGCGCGACGAGGGGGCGTGGCTATGGCGTCACCGCCATTGACACCATTTTGATTGGCGCCATTTTGGCGTCTATAAATATTACACCACCACACGCCATTACGCCAAACACAGACGCCATTTTGACACCATTTTGATTGGCACCATTTTGGCACAACATAAAACACAACATAAAATACATAGGCCTATACTCAAAAACACACACACACACACACAGCATAAACGCCCCCTAAACACACGTGTGTCTCTCTGTGTTTGGCGAGGGGGCGTGGCTACGGCATCACCGCCATAGCCACGCCCCTTCTGTGTGCGCGATGAGGGGGCGTGGCTTTGGCGTCGCCGCCATTGGCGCGACGAGGGGTGTGTGTGTGTGTGCGTGTGTGTGTCCACACATAAACAAGCGGGACAAAAACTGCTTAGTCATTGTCATGCAATTTAATGAGCTAATACGGTTTGGACCCCTCTCATTTCGAGGCTCATAAATCAATAAGTATAAGTCCCTTTGTTTCCATAGTTACATATATGTGACCGTCACGAGTGTAGCTACATTTTGATGTATAGATTACGTATGTGGAGTTAATATTGTGGGCGGGATGGCAGTTTTAAAATGGCGTGATCAGTGGTGAAATCCGTCTGTTGCAGGAGGGTGACAGCTTGAAACTGCGTGAAAATACGGGCTTTGGGCTCTGCAATGATGTTACTTCTAGGCTCATAAATCCAAAAGTATAAGTCTGTTTGTTTCCATAGTTACATATATGTGACCGTCACGAGTGTAGCTACATTTTGATGTATAGATTACGTATGTGGAGTTAATATTGTGGGCGGGATGGCAGTTTTAAAAATAGATTGTGGGTTTTTTTTCGTCTGCTCCACGCTCTAACCTGACGTCACCCGCTCTGAGCGGCGCAATACACACCCATGTTAAACTGTCTGAGGAGCTGAAAAATCAATTAAGTCTGAACTGTAATTGTGTCAAAAGTATGAATGTTATGAAAATTGTGAAATCATGTGTGAATTCATCCAAGTTTCCTGAACGTTTTAATGTTTGAATGGAGTTTCTACCTGAATGTATGACTGAATGGGAAGAGGTTGAATATGAGTGGTTTTGGACACATTTTGAACACTCACCCCCATTCATTTCAATGGGGCAAAAATGCTGTTAAATGTTGAATATTTCGGAAAGTAATAATGGTATGTACAAACAAATTAGTAGCACTCGATTCCCGGTCAAGGCGCACGTTTTGATGTATTTTTTGCGTGTGTGCTGGCAACGCTGTGAGACTAGTAGCGCGCCGAAATAACGGCGGAAGAATAAATAATAAATAAATAAAAGATAAGTATGATGGAGAGTAATAGTGTGCTTTGCATTGCAAAGGCACCCTAATAATAATATTAATAATAATCGACCGTAATGAATACGCTCATTGAATAAGTCCTCCACGGGGAACGTTCCCCGAGCCAGCTCGATTATTCACGCTTATTAGCTGGCGGGGGGGCCGCGTCTCGGATCTGTTCTCGTGTGCGAAAACAAACCAAGTGGTGGGGTCGGGTATCAGATCTGTTGTCTTGCGCAAACAAACACACACGAGGGGGGAACGCAGGAGCACACACACACACACACACACACACACAGTTTGGTTTTCCCAGGTGTGTTGGGTCAGGAAATAAAGTTGACATATTTTCCAGTGCTCGCCAGTAAATGAATCTTTCAACGGATTTAATATCGTCATATGAGAGAGAGAGAGAGAGAGAGAGAGAGAGAGAGAGAGAGAGAGAGAGAGAGAGCCTGACAACCCAGCCAGTGCTGTATTACACCTCATGAATATTCATGCGGAGCCCGGCACCTTGGGAGCGTGCGGCTCCTACGGACCTCGCCAATTCTGTCTTTTCACGTTGAATTTGTGAACACGGGCGCCACTTATTAATAATTAAAAGCAGCTTTCGGTTTGCTGACAGAACGTGAGGCCGAGGCGTTTGTTCTGCAGCCTCCGTCAGAGTGTTGTTGTTGTTGTTGTTGGCGGCGTTGGGAACGTCGTTTGATTGAGTCCAGCACCGCAGGAGGTCCCGTGTGTGTGTGTGTGTGTGTGTGTGTGTGTGTGTGTGTGTGTGTGTGTGTGTGTGTGTGTGGTGTGTGTGTGTGTGTGTGTGTGTGTGTGTGTGTGTGGTGTGGTGTGTGTGTGTGTGCGTGCGCTCTAGGCCTATCGTACTTGTGTGTGTGTTGTGCATGGTGCCATGTGTCTGCCTGTGATCCTGTACCTGGATCCACGACACCCTCCCCCCACAACCCCCTCCTCTGGGTGTTTGAGTCAGCTGTACACATACACACACACACACACACACACACACACACTGCTGTCATGCTCCTTTAGCATTCAGACGCATGCCTACGCATCAGTTTTCTTTTTCCTTCCTCGTTTTTTTTTGGGGGGGGAGTTTATCTTTGTTTATTTCTGCTTCCATGGAAACTGGTCGCTAAGGCAACACCTGTCCGCCTCTCTCTCTCTCTCTCTCTCTCTTTCGTCTCGTCCACTCAGAGCGACTCTGAGTCGCCCCTGAGTCACCGTGTGATGTGATGTGATGTGTCGCCGGGCAGACCTGTGCTAGTGTCCCCGCCCACTATCACAGTGTCCCCCGCCCACTATCACAGTGTCCCCCGCCCACTATCACAGTGTCCCCCGCCCACTATCACAGTGTCCCCCGCCCACTATCACAGTGTCCCCCGCCCACTATCACAGTGTCCCCCGCCCACTATCCCAGTGTCCCCGCCCACTACCTGCTACAGTTCATAAAAGGTCTTCTGGTAGAGGAGACACTTTTTTTTCCCATTCAGGGGGCGGGGCTTTATATTGCTGTTCAGGAATCTGCCATCTCCCCTCCACCAATGGGTGTCGCCAGAATGTTTGATTGACATTACCTGGTAACCCAAAATGGCCAGTAACTCATGCAATAGCGCACATTTAACCCATAGAGGGCAATTGGAGTCCGTATTTACATCTCATTCTGTGTTTTTATTGAAAATGTGCAAATGTGTGGTGCATTTAAATCAGGATTTGGACCAGGATGGATCCTCATAGCACCACTATGGAACCGTAGACATCACTTTTCCATCTAAAATACGTCGTTTTAGCGTTTGCTTTTCCTTTAAGGACAGATGCTCTCGCTTGGGTGGTCTCTCTCTCTCTCTCCCCCTCGCTCTCTCTCTCTCTCTCTCTCTCTCTCCCTCTCTCTCTCTCCCTCTCTCTCTCTCTCTCGCTCCCTCTCTCTCTCTCTCTCGCTCCCTCTCGCTCCCTCTCTCTCTCTCTCTCTCTCTCTCTCTCTCTCTCCTCTCTCTCTCTCTCTCTCTCTCTCTCTCTCTCTCTCTCTCTCTCTCTCTCTCTCCTCCACCACCTTGCTCGCCTCCACCTCCTAATCAGAAGGAGGTGAGGCAGGGAGGCCAACTGTCTCTGTTGGAGGCTGGCCCAGAAATCAACCAGCCTCCCCACTCCCTTCACCTCCTCTCCCCCCTCCTCCCCCCTCCTCCCCCGCCTCCAGCCTCCCCCCTGCCACCCTCCCCGAGCCCATATGCCTCGCGTGCTGCGCGTGACGCCATTAATTCCACGGGTTAAAAATATCCCTTCTCCGTCGTCGTCGTCGTGATGGTGGTGATGGTGGTGATGGTGGTGATGGTGGTGGTGGTGGTGGTGTGGTGGTGGGGTGAGTGTGTGGGCGCTGAAAGCTCCCTCTTTTTACTTCCTTTTTTTATTACCTTGGCGCTTTAGCTAAGCTATCAGCGGTGCGCTAAACGTGCGACGTTCGATGTCACGAGCCGCTTCATGCTTCTCGTCTTCACACGCTGCGCTCACAGACATTACGTCCGACGGATTGGCAGAGCTGTTTCGCTTTTGGTTGTTTGGTTTGGTTTTTGTTTTGTACGTTTGTTTTAGTTTTGTTTTAGTTTGTTTTTCTTCCCAGAATCAGAAACGGCTTTATTGCCTGAGTTTTTGCAAACAAGGAATGTGCTTTTATGCAATTGGTGCCTGACACTGAACATTGAACATTAAATTGCAAAAAAGAATTGCAAAAAATAAGCAATAAAAAGTTGCAATTCAAAGAAAAGATGATTACTGTCTACAGTGTCCAAGTTTGTCCCATCTTTTACCCCCTTAACTTATATCTAATATATATTCCATATATTTGTTGTGTAAAGATACCACCGTATACGGTCGTATCTCATTAAGTTGAGATAGCTCCACATACGGTCGTATCTGATTACGTTGCGATAGCACCGTATACGGGCGGGTTCTCCGGTGAACCCACTGGTCCAGTGATCCGGTACCCATCGGATTTGATGTATGCTAGCGGCGACCGCGTTCATCCTTTACGGACGTGACACCGGGAAGCCCTTATCCATTAGCGCGACGCGAGCGTAGCGTTAGCGCTAGCGGGGTGGCTAGGATAAAGGCTCTGCGCTTTCATTAACCGCCACGGACCGACGACGACGACGATGTGCTAGCTGATTAACGGCGAAAGCCAGAGGTTGCTCATCTGCTAACGTATTTTATCCTTTTACTTTAGCCTCATCAGCGAGAACAAGAGCCCGGTGATTTATTTCGAGTTTTAGCCAAATGAATTGTTATCGCTTTTAAAGTGGTGGCCCAAGCGGGAGTTATTGATGGGCTGCCCTTAACGCGGGACTCATCGAGTGTGAATCACTGCTCTGTGCTTTATTACATGTATGGGAGGACGGGAATAGCATAGCCTTTGAGGCGTTGTTCTGGAATGGCAATTTTTGTTTTAATCAATACAAATGCCAGAAAACGCTGCGCTTTGAACACAGCGGCGTCCGATTTATTCCAGTCCGTGCCCGGCGGCGGCCTTTGGCAGATAACTGCGCCTTTACGACGTAATCAGTAAATAATTGCGGCTCGCCTGCCTCGCGCTCTGTCCATCCGTCCACCATGGAATCACCATCACACGTTGTCCCCACCTCCTCCTCCCCTGCTCCTGCTCCTCCTCGTCCCCCACATACAATGCCCTCCCGAGCGACAGACTCCCGTGGCGGTGGTGTCTCCGTCCGTCCGTCCCGTCCGTCCGTCCTCCCGTCCATACGGCTCATTGTTTTCCGGTATCGTCCTGTCCACCACTCACCACCGCCCGCCTGATACAACAGTATTCAAATCATGGAGGCCAGGTGCACACAGGACAATCACCTGGCACCCCACCACCACACCACCACCACCACCACCACCGCCCTCTGTATCACTGGAAATTAGATCCACCCACCCAGGGCGGCCATTGTTTCAGCGGGGGCGAGTGAGAGGCGCGTGGGGTTGGACAGGGAGGATTATCTCCCTGAGTGGTTGTTATCTGCATGCCCGCACACTCCAGCGCCATTCTCTCCCGGTAATGAGTATCTACCCAATTTAGAGCCTCTCTCTCTCTCTCTCTCTCTCTCTCTCTCTCTCTCTCTCTTATTGTTTTGTTTTTCCCCCCTCCTCCCTCCTTTTTCTTTTGAGGGGGCGAGGAACATTAAAAAAGAATTCCCAGCTCATCTCCTCGCTTTGTAGATATCTGCTGCACTGACACCACCCACCCCCCCCAACCCCACCCTCACCACCACCACCACCACCACCCTCACCACCACCCTCACCCACCATCACCACCACCACCACACTCACCACCACCACCACACTCACCACCACCACCCGCCAGTCCCCCACCCGTGACCTACAATGGACAGGAAATTGTTTTTTATCAAATAAGCTCCCAACACAAAAACAACCCCACACACACGGGCTGGCGTTGAGCTGTCGGAAATATTCTCTGCATGTGCAGAATATTGAAAAGCAGGCAATTCCTTTGCTTTTGGAATGCTTTTAGGTAAACATTCAAAGAAGTGTACCGGTCGAAAGAAAAAGGTGTGAAAAGAAGTGGTGTGTGTGTGTGTTGTGTGAGAGAGAGTGTGTGTTCTCTGTGTTACAATGAATCCTGAGACGGAATCATATGAACCTTATTGCAAAGGAATTTCTTTTGAATGAATGTGCAAATGTGCACCCAGAATATGTAGGGCAACTTTGTTTT
This sequence comes from Coryphaenoides rupestris, assembly GCA_002895965.2. Classification (NCBI taxonomy): domain Eukaryota; kingdom Metazoa; phylum Chordata; class Actinopteri; order Gadiformes; family Macrouridae; genus Coryphaenoides; species Coryphaenoides rupestris. Next base: position 52,518 of record PIJE02001171.1, on the reverse strand, counting down.
GTGTTTCCCGTTCCAAAAAGCTGTGTGCGTGTGCGTGTGTGTGTGTGTGTGTGTGTGTGTGTGTGTGTGTGTGTGTGTGTGTGTGTGTGTGTGTGTGTGTGTGTGTGTGTGTGTGTAAGAGCAGTCATTTGAATGAGTTCAGCGTTGAGCAGCCTCGAGTCCCGACCCCTCCCCCCGTCGCCGCGCGTGCCGCCGTCGACTTTTCCTCGCCGCTGTGCTACTTTACAAGCCATTAAGTAAAGAGAATTAGCTGTGACCCGTGTGCTCTGGTGATATCCCCACTGGATGGCTTTTAATGTGGCGTGTAGCATCCATGCTAATCAGATGCAGAATGCAGTCACAACACACACACACACACACACACACACACACACACACTGATCCACCTGGACCTTCCTGGGCCCGGCACCACAGTCTACTCTCGAGCCTATTCTGCCCCCAAACATAAGTTCTGCAAAACGAGTAAGGTAGCATCGTGGCACTGGGCCGTTCGATTAACAGCCGTAAGGTACTGTGTTCGATACCCACTGTCTGCAGCATTAAAGGGGACATATCGTGCCACCAGGTGTGAGCGTGATTAGCCATTGCAAGCCGTTTCACAATTGCCATGTGGCTACCGTCTAGTGACATCACAAGTGGGAATGTCCACCTTGATGTATGCTGACTAGATCAGTTTACCTGTCGGTACAGTACAGTCCACTGGGGTAGGCTGCTAGACTGATCTAGTAATCATACATCTAGGTAGACGAACGGCACAATGTCACATGGCAATTGTGAAACGGCCTGCAATGGCTAATCACACTCACAACCGGTGGCATCATATGTCCCCTTTAACGTGCATGTAGGCGTCCTTGAGAACCTGCCCCTTAATGACCTCTATCGGTTTACAATGTCGCTTCAGGTCAAAACGTCTGGGCCTACTTACCCTCATACATAAAACATACTGCTAGCTCACTGACTAACTTACTTCCTAATTGTTCAGAGTTGCTTGAGTATTCAGAAGAAAACTTTTTACTGTACTTTCTCAGTACTATTACTAATTGTTGTAATAGAAAAGTTGTTTAGAATTTTTGTTTCGAAGAATACTGCAGGAGCGAATGGGCAGTAAGCATTCCACTGTACTTGTTACTTGTGGCAATGAAGAAATCTTGAATCTTGAAGCTAACTTTTTCTGTTCAATTGATCCGATCATTAAGATAACGTTTTGTGTTTGTTTTCCCTCCTCCTTCTTCTTCTCCTTCTTCTGCGTGACAGCGGCCCCTAAGGGCCCTAAGCTGCTGATGTCGCCCAGCAGGGCTAAGGTAGGAGACACCGTGCGCATCACGGTCCAAGGCTTCCAGGTAGGCGCGGCTGGGGTAAGTGCATGGGGGTTTGGGTGAGAACCCGCAGAGCCGTGGTCCGTCTTGGAGGGGCCGGAGGGCAGGCCCCTCGCTGTGTCTGTCAAGCCTGTCCAACTGTCAACTACAGTTATACTGACCATTCAATCTGTCAAACCTTTATTTAGAATCTGAATCAGAAACAGCTTTAATGCCTTAAGCAATTAGAAATTCAAAAAAATTCGACAAATTCTAAAATAATATATTGCAATTTAAGAAAAGATGTGCATTAATGTAACGGGTTCAACGCGACACACCAGAACCAAGAAATACAATTTAGAGTTTTTGAGGGGTGGAGTTAGTCAGGATTCCCACTGCTGAATTGGAAGAAAACTTGAAATATTATTTGCAGAATGTGATTCCCTCAGTACATCTTGTCCACAGGCGAGTACCAGAGAGATTAATATAGACTGTATATACCTGAGACCCCCTCTGCTCAGCCTTGTTGTTGAGATACTCGAAATACTGTTTATTTCTGCTTGTGTGTCTAATGAGCGACTCCAGCGCTGTTTCAAATGGGTTTTGCCTTCGTGGCTTTTAAATGGACGTATTGAGGCGGCCCGTGTTTTTTCCTTTTGTGAGAAATGCTTCGGCTAATGCACCCAACATCTCAGCAGCGCTTTATTTCCCTGCGTGCTTCTTGTAATGGCCAGTGGTTGTTTTTTTATCGCATTAAATGCCAAATGGATCACCTGAAGCAAACACACAACAAAGAAAGTGTTCGTTGTTATTGTACAGAACACAGGAGTCTCTCTGGATGGGCCTTCCTCTGTTCAAGTCTGTGTGAGAGAGAGAGATAAGAGAGAGAGAGAGATATAATGATAGAAAAGAATAGTATAGGAGTATAATGATCATGGGAGGGAGGAGGGGAGAGAGAGAGAGAGAGAGAGAGGAGAGAGAGAGAGAGAGAGAGAGAGAGAGAGAGAGAGAGGAAGAGAGAGAGAGAGAGAGGAGAGAGAGAGAGAGAGAGAGAGAGAGAGAGAGAGAGAGAGAGAGAGAGAGAGAGAGAGAGAGAGAGAGTATTCTCAACATGTTAAAGTCACCATTGTCTTCCTCATGCCCCCAGCTATAGTATAGAGTGTGAATGATAGTATAGAGAGAGAGAGAGAGAGAGAGATAGAAAGACAGAGAGGGAGATATAAGATAGTATAATTGATCGTGGGAGGGAGGGAGAAGAGAGAGAGAGAGAGAGAGAGAGAGAGAGAGAGAGAGAGAGAGAGAGAGAGAGAGAGAGAGAGAGAGAGAGAGGAGAGAGAGAGAGAGAGAGAGAGAGAGAGAGAGAGAGAGAAGAGAGAGAGAGAGAGAGAGAGAGAGAGAGAGAGAATCCAACATGTTAAAGTCACCATTGTCTTCCTCATGCCCCCAGCTAATAGCACCCATGCTAGTCATGGTTAGAGGTTAGGACAGGACCACAGGAGCACTAATCCTCAAACGGGTTCAGTACAAAGTCGGGTGTTCGATTCCCAAGTCGGTGTCGTCCATAGTCTGGAGGCAGCAAGATGCCTGATGAATCAAGTTACTTTGAGTATAAATGTCTAGAAAGCTAAATAACTAAACGCTAAATAATAGCAAAATAGTACGAGAGATATAGAAAATGTGTCCGCGACAGAGATCAGAATGGTTATTATAACAGGCTTGACAATGGCTCCCAGCTGATCAAACTCTGATCTTGTGTGTGTGTGCGTGCATTTGTGTGTGTGTGTGTGTGTGTGTGTGTGTGTGTGTAACTGGGCATGAAGCGAACCTCCCTTCTTATCCTCCGAGGGACCGCGGCTCTGGGGTTTCACCGGTAGATAAGATTGTGTGTTTGTCACCGCATGTCGATCCACATCTCCGCCTCCTCCCCGCTCTGTCCTCGTCTCTCATTGGATGATTTGAAAGAAGAAAAAAAAGATACTATTAGGATTAGATCCTCCCCTTCGGTTGATTGGCCGCTTGGTTTCGGGCCGCAGCTCTAATGAACCTTCAAATGTTAAAGGTCCTGTATGTAAGAGTCATGAATCCGTTCAGGGACTACATGTAGGATTTTACAGATTTTTGCGTTTGTGAGCAGGTTGTGGTTGAAGTTAAAACATGAGAGCTTCCCCGACTCTCTCTGTTGCGTGGAACAGCTTTTGGGCTG
>PIJE02001171.1:39020-44020 GCA_002895965.2 Coryphaenoides rupestris | reverse complement strand
GTGTACTTCCTGTCTCTTCTGACTTTATAAAGACGCTAAGCCACGCCCCTTTGGCATCCCTATGGGACCTTATAGAGAGCCTAAGCCACGCCCCTTTTCCACGCCCCTTCCACCGTCCCCTATGGGACCTTATAGAGAACCTAAGCCACGCCTCCTTCCACTGTGCCCCAATGGGACCTTATAGAGAGGCCTAAGCCTCTGTAATATCAGACATAAACTTAGAAACAAATACGAGCCGCGATGCGTAAAAACACATCAACTGCCAGCTAAAGATGTTGTCAAAAATTGAACCTTAATTGCTGTCATTTGCTAACGCGTAATAAAAGGATAAATAAATGGATAAAAGCGTCTGCCAATTGCCCTCAATGTACAGTAAATGTATAAACTTTTCATGTGTTTTCCATTGTTTTTATTCTGAGGTTGTTGTTATTTCTGAGCAATCTGAGAGAGAGAGACAGCGAGACAGCGTTGATGAAATATTGAGCAGACTTTAGTTGGCTATAGGTTAGCCTGTATCTTTTCAAATCAAATGGAAAGGTGCTTATGGAGCAGTTATGGGTCACGACAAGCACACAAGGACAAATAACACTGCCGGGTTTAATGTCTACGATAACGTGGATCTGTAATCAACGTTTCAATCAAGTGAAATGAAACTGAAATGAAATGTGTGAGAGGCGTTGTTGCACAATCTGGCTTCAATCCACCACCTCACCATCTGCGTTGCCAATTTCCTCCGTCTCATGGCTTCTAACTGCGGCAATCTGCCACGTGCTCAATTATCTTTTCAATCGACAAACATCATATGTGTAATTCAAACGGGATCGAAGTAAATTCTGTCTCAGGCTGACTACAGGCGAGCAACTTGCAGACATAGGGGGGGGGGAGGCAGTAGCTCAGGAGGTATAAGAGACGGTTGTCTGGCAACAGGAAGGTCGCTGGCTTCGATCCCTGTGGGCTCCTCCCCCTCCTAGGCTAAGTGTGGAGGTGTCCCTGACAAGACAACCACCCTAACCCTACATGACTCCTGCACCGTTTGGTTGTTACCCACTGTATATATGGCACTGGTTTGACGACCAGCTTAACAGCCGGTCGGTGTAATGAATGGGATGAAATGTGAGGCAAATGACCTGTAAAGAACTTTGGATTAAAGCGGATGATATAGATGCAATTCCATTTACCATTTAGATCGGGACTGATACTACAGGCTACCCGGACCAACACAGGGGCTTATGCTACATGCTACAGGCTACGCACTAAGCAGAGAGGCTAGCTGTGAATTGGCATGGTGGAGGTCCCGCCGTGGAGGTGGAGCGGTCGCTTGTAGCCAGAGTGCTTAAGTGTCTCGTTTAACACCCGGACCACACCCTCGGGTTAGCCCGCTGTGCACCTGGTGTCGTCCAGGCTGTGCACGCTCCCGGGTGGATATCTCCTCGGCTCGGGGATGTAAATGGTGAATTAAGTGACCTTGGTGGTAGGCCCGCACTCTCTGACTATCTCTCTCTCTCTGTCTCTGACTCTTGCTCTCTCTCTGGTCTCGTGGACTCTCTCTCTCCCCCCGTCTGTCTCTCGCTCTCTCTCGCTCTCCGTCTCGTCTCTCTCTCAGTGCGTCCCCCCTGGTGGCTGGGGGTGAAGAGCAGCATGATGGAGGATAATAGAGTATGATGAGGCCCTCAGGCCTGGGAGACGTACTTCCTGTAGGACCCCTCCAGAGATAATTAACCACTCTGTGATTACACTCACACACATTCACACACACACACACACACACACACACAAATTGTAAGAACACCATTGGAGCGTGGCGACCACTAATATAGCAAACACACACAGAACACAAATATATACACACACAGGCACAATACACACCACACACCAATTATAGTGCACACACAGCACCACCACAAATTATATAAACCACACAAGCGTGCACGACAAATATACCACACCACACACACACACACACACACACACACACACACACACGATTGCTATTCACACACCCTGCTGTACACCTCACACACACACACGCACACATGCAAACATGCAGACAAACTTGAGCTAAGCACACACAGACACATGCACTACGCACACATCCTGCACACAGACACACACACACACACACACACACACACAAGGATGCTCGTAAAAAGCATGTGATAAGGCAGTGTGGTGCCGGTCCTCAAATAAGCTGCCCAACCAGCAGCCTGGGACCAGCAGCCTTGGGACCAGCCGCCCGGGACCAGCAGCCCCGGAGCGTGGCTGTAATACCAGCTAGCCCTCCACCGCGATCACCCACCAGTGTCCTCTTGAGGGAGCCGGCATGGCAGCAGAGGGCAGAGTTAGCTTGCGGCTAGCTAGCGGCTAGCTGGCGGCTACATATTAGCGGCGGTGTAGAGAGTTCCTTCACATTAAAAGTCCCCGCTCCCATCCCTACGCCTGTGTGTGTGTGTGTGTGTGTGTGTGTGTGTGTGTGTGTGTGTGGTGTGTGTGTGGTGTGTGTGTGGTGTGTGTGTGTGTGTGTGTGTGTGTGTGTGTGTGTTGATGGTGTGTGTGTGTTGCAGCCTCTCTCCACCATCACCACCGGGTCCTTCTCTTGCTCTGTGTCTCGCTCTGCTCCCCTTCCTGGAGTGTTTCCCGGGGGTCCCAAAGGGGGCCGTTAAAAATAATAACGCTCCCATCCTCCTCCTCCTCCCTCCTCCTCCTCCTCCTCCTCCAAGGGGGGGTGGCGGTGTCATTTAGAGCCAGGCGTTGGTCGGAAAAAAAGACAAACATTAGAGAAGGACAGGCCTATATCAGAGATCACTATTTTCTCGTTTCCTCAATTGCTCTCACTCCTCCCGTCTCTCTCACTTAGTCCACCCCTCTGTCTTGATCTCTCTCTCTCTCTCTCTCTCTCTCTCTCTCTTTCCTCTCTCTCTCTGCCCCTCTCGCCCATCTTTCTTTTTCCTGTTCTTTCCCTCAACCTCTGTTCTTAAACGGCGGCACGCAATCAGGGACCTCGTCAACGGGGAAATCGCTCGCCGGCTTAATTGGTTCACTCGTTTCGTTCATTCGCTTCGTTCACTCACCTCGCCTCTCTTCAGTCAGTCCCTGGCTGAGGAACCGGGAGCAGGATTGGCCTGTCTGCTCCAACTGTTTTCTATCTAACCGTCTTCTCTCTTGTCCTCCGTCCTCCCCCCTCCTCCCTCGTCTCCCTCCCCCCCCCCCCCCCCCCCCCCCTGCTGTTTTCTCTATCTAACTCGTTTCCCCCAATCTTTGTCTCTCCCGCAGAAAACCCGGGCATGATGGAACACACACAGAGCCACAACAGTAAGTATATGGTCGTCCTGGAAACCAATCCTCCCGGAGTCTGTATACACAGCCCATAATAGTCACCCCACGCCGCCCCCCTCCCTCCCACCCATCACACATCAAAACCTCCTCTTCCTCTTCCTCCTCCCCTTCCTCCTCCTCCCCTTCCTCAAACCTCATCCTCCTCCTCCCCTCCCTCTCTTCTTCCTCCCCTCCCTCTCTTCTTCCTCCTCCTCCTCCTCCTCCTCCATGTCTTTATGATTTCATTGTAAATTTTTTCCTCTTCCTTGACCTTCTCCTCCTCCTCCCTCCTCAGCCTCCTCTTCCTCCTCAAACCACCTCCTCCTCCTCCTCCTCCTCCTCCCTTTCCTCCTCTCTCCTCTTCGTCTTCCACCTCCTCCTTCTCCTCCTCTTCCTCCTCAAACCTCCTCCTCCCCTCCCTCTCTTCTTCCTCCTCTTCCTCCTCCTCCTCAGCCTCCTCTTCCTCCTCAAACCTCCTCCTCCTCCTCCCTTTCCTCCTCTCTCGTCTTCGTCTTCCACCTCCTCTTTCTCCTCCTCTTCCTCCTCAAACCTCCTCCTCCCCTCCCTCTCTTCCACCTCCTCCTCCCCCCTCCCCTCCTCTTCCTCCTCAAACCTCCTCCCCTCCCTTTCTTCTTCCTCCTCTTCCTCCTCAGTCTCCTCTTCCTCCTCAAACCTCCTCCTCCTCCTCCTCCTCCTCCCTTTCCTCCTCTCTCCTCTTCGTCTTTCACCTCCTCCTTCTCCTCCTCAAACCTCCTCCTCCCCTCCCCTCCCCCTCCCTCTTCCACCTCCTCCTCCTCCTTCTCCTTCTCCTCCTCTTCCTCCTCAAACCTCCTCCTCCCCTCCCTCTCTTCTTCCTCCTCTTCCTCCTCCTCCTCCTCAGCCTCCTCTTCCCCCTCAAACCTCCTCCTCCTCCTCCATTTCCTCCTCTCTCCTCTTCATCTTCCACCTCCTCCTTATCCTCCTCTTCCTCCTCAAACCTCCTCCTCCCCTCCTCTCTTCTTCCTCCTCTTCCTCCTCCTCCTCCTCCTCAGCCTCTCTTCCCCCTCAAACCTCTCCTCCTCCTCCCTTTGCCTCCTCTCTCCTCTTCGTCTACCTCCACCTCCTCCTTCTCCTCTTCTTCCTCCTCAAACCCCCCTCTCCCTCTCCCCTCCCTCTCTTCGACCTCCTCCTTCTCCTCCTCTTCCTCCGCAAACCTCCTCCTCCCCTCCCTCTCTTCTTCCTCCTCTTCCTCCTCCTCCTCTTCCTCAGCCTCCTCTTCCTCCTCAAACCTCCTCCTCCTCCCTTTCCTCCTCTCTCCTCTTTGTCTTCCACCTCCTCCTTCTCCTCCTCTTCCTCCTCAAACCTCCTCCTCCCCTCCCTCTCTTCTTCCTCCTCCTCCTCCTCCTCCTCTTCCTCCTCCGAGACTGAATTGTTTCGGTTGTTAGGTTGCTTGTTTAGGTTTTGGTGTTTGATCGAGTGTCGACCAACATACAGTAGGTAGATATGTCTCTTATGTCGGGCCGCTGGAGTTGTGGTGTTGTGTGTGTGTCTGTAGTAGTCTGTGTGCATGTCTGTGTCTCTGTCTATGTGTGCATGTGCACGTGTGCATGTGTGTGTGTAGTAGTAGTAGTGTGTGTGTGTGTGTGTGTTTCTCTGTGCACGTGTGAGTTCTGTGTGTGTGTGTGTGAGTGTCTGTGTGTGTGTCGTGT
>PIJE02001171.1:30000-33296 GCA_002895965.2 Coryphaenoides rupestris | reverse complement strand
GCACGTACGTCAACAATCTACGTTCTGATATATTGTGTTATAAATGTCGTGATAAACACAGGCCTGCCATAAGACATCGTGACGTGTTGTTAATAATTGATATCATGACACAAACACCATCTTCCTGATGTATCGTCCGCATCGTGTGATATCTCTCTCTCCCTACGGATCTCCACATACAGTGTATATATAGTATAGCTCTGTATTGATGGATATTAGTATGCAAATTAATGAATGATAATTAATATTTTATTTTTCCGTGCTGTGCAACACACGCCATACACTCCAAGCACTCGTACATAATATATGGCCGCCCGTGCATATTATACACACGCGTACATCATGCACATGAATACCCATGCATGCTGCATATGCATCTGCATAAACACGCACGTATAGAATGACACAGGAAGCCAAGTGCCTTCACTTATACCTCAACCCTCCTCCTCCTCCTCATCATCATCCACTACCGAGCCTCTTCTAAATATGTGGCAAATGAAAACGTGTTGTGTTGAAATATGGCGTCGTTGGGGAGTCTCGTTCCCACCACACAGATTCCTTGTTGTGTGTCTACCTTATTAAAAAGACTGATATTATCATCGCGGGGAGCGTCCGGATAATATGCAAAGCAACCGCTCACAAAACAACGTTTAATTGAATTACAAGACGAAACGGTGCATGAGCTGGTACTTGGTCTAGGGCTGTGTGTTCCCGGCATCCTCGTGTGTGTGTGTGTGTGTCTCGTGGGCCGCGTCCGTGTGTGCGTCGCGCAGGAAACGCCGCGGTGCAAATATTTGCGTTAGCGTTAGCTCTCTTTTAGCGCGTGATACATTTCAAAACGGAGACGGAAGGCGAGGCCGTCACTGACGCTCGGCAAACAGACTGCGTCCGCTCCGCTCGGCCCTGGAACCGACCGCGCTCCGCTCAGCTCCTGTTCCAACGCCGTGAACGAAAACACACTGCCCGACATCTACACACACACACACACACACACACACACACACACACACACACACACACACACAAACAGCCACACACACACACACACACACACACACACACACACACACACAGCCGCATACCTGTGTTGCGGAACACACTTTGTTCAAATTATTGACCTCCTCTGAGCCGACATTGTTTCCGTAGGAGATTATGGCTTTAACCCATTCATTGATGATTCCCCTTGTCCCCACACACACACACACACACACACACACACACACACACACACACACACACACACACACACACACACACACAGCACACACACACACACACACACACACACACACACACACACACACACAGAGACACACACACACACACACACACACACACACACACACACAGACACACACACACACACACACACACACACACACACACACAATGCACACACACACACAGACACACACTTAGAGACTACACACAGACACACACACACAATGCACACACACACACAAACACTGCAGGGCTTCGCTCAGAGTAATCCTGCATTTTTTGGACTTCACAAGAATTGCAAATTTAATCCATTCTGAGGACACAACGTGTATTAAAGGATTATGGTTTTAAACCTTTCGCTCAGAGTAATCCTGCATTTTTTGGACTTCACAAGAATTGCAAATTTAATCCATTCTGAGGACACAACGTGTATTAAAGGATTATGGTTTTAAACCTGCCGAGAGGTAAAGGGGGGGGGGGGGGTATTTTTGAAAGCTTTAGCACAAAGGATAGAGCCGTCTGTCTGCGGTGGATTGGCTCACCTTGTCAGAGTACAATATATATTCCAGTGCCTCAGCCCTGAACACTATTAACACTTTATCTGTGCAATGAATTGGTAATTTCCTGCAGAGAGCGAGAGAGAGGTGACACTCAGACCTGTCCAGCTGTACTCTTATAGTACTCTAGTCCAGCTGTACTCTTATAGTACTCTAGTCCAGCTGTACTCTTATAGTACTCTAGTCCAGCTGTACTCTTATTATAGTACTCTAGTCCAGCTGTACTCTTATAGTACTCTAGTCCAGCTGTACTCTTATAGTACTCTAGTCCAGCTGTACTCTTATAGTACTCTAGTCCAGCTGTACTCTTATAGTACTCTAGTCCAGCTGTACTCTTATAGTACTCTAGTCCAGCTGTACTCTTATAGTACTCTAGTCCAGCTGTACTCTTATAGTACTCTAGTCCAGCTGTACTCTTATAGTACTCTAGTCCAGCTGTACTCTTATAGTACTCTAGTCCAGCTGTACTGTTATAGTACTCTAGTCCAGCTGTACTCTTATAGTACTCTAGTCCAGCTGTACTCTTATAGTACTCTAGTCCAGCTGTACTGTTATAGTATTCTAGTCCAGCTGTACAGTTATGGTACTCTAGTCCAGCTATATACTCGTATAGTACTGTAGTCCAGCTATACTGTTATACTGTAGTACTCTAGCCCAGCGATACTGCTATACTGTAGTACTCTAGCCCAGCGATACTGCTATACTGTAGTACTCTAGCCCAGCGATACTGTTATACTGTAGTACTCTAGCCCAGCTATACTGTTATACTGTAGTACTCTAGCCCAGCTATACTGTTATACTGTAGTACTCTAGCCCAGCGATACTGCTATACTGTAGTACTCTAGCCCAGCTATACTGTTATACTGTAGTACTCTAGCCCAGCGATACTGTTATACTGTAGTACTCTAGCCCAGCGATACTGCTATACTGTAGTACTCTAGCCCAGCGATACTGTTATACTGTAGTACTCTAGCCCAGCGATACTGTTATACTGTAGTACTCTAGCCCAGCTATACTGTTATACTGTAGTACTCTAGCCCAGCGATACTGCTATACTGTAGTACTCTAGCCCAGCTATACTGTTATACTGTAGTACTCTAGCCCAGCTATACTGTTATACTGTAGTACTCTAGCCCAGCGATACTGTTATACTGTAGTACTCTAGCCCAGCTATACTGTTATACTGTAGTACTCTAGCCCAGCTATACTGTTATACTGTAGTACTCTAGCCCAGCGATACTGTTATACTGTAGTACTCTAGCCCAGCGATACTGCTATACTGTAGTACTCTAGCCCAGCGATACTGCTATACTGTAGTACTCTAGCCCAGCGATACTGCTATACTGTAGTACTCTAGCCCAGCGATACTGCTATACTGTAGTACTCTAGCCCAGCGATACTGCTTCAGTATTCTATCCATGGTTGTGTTTGGAGAGCCCCCCCGCCGCCGCCCCTCCTGATTTGTGTTCTTCTCTTTCTGCTCATTGTCATTGAAGAGCGTTACCTGGAACATGAGCG
>PIJE02001171.1:0-25000 GCA_002895965.2 Coryphaenoides rupestris | reverse complement strand
TTCAGACACTATGAGAGGACGCCTTCGCCCGAATTCAAGTACCAAAGCCCCATCCTGATGCGTGATCTGCAGGAGAAAAGTGCGATGGAGGAGCCTCCTCTCTCACGGGCGACTCCTCCTCCTCCTCCTCTCTTCCTCTTCTTCCTCCTCTCCTCCTCCTCCTCCTCCTCCAACTCCTCCTGAGCGCGGGCCCCCCGCCAAGCCTGCTCTCCTACGCAAGGAGAGTTATCTGTCTGCCACAGAGCAGCATTCCCAGCTCCCCATCCCCTGCTTAGCACCAGGAGCCTCCACCCCAGGGAGTAGTCCCTCTCAGACCTCCCCCTGTGCACAGCCCCCTTCTGCCAACGCCGGGATAACAAGTATACCCGTGATGAATGCCGCCGTTGAAGGCCGCCGTTCGCGGGAGGAGCCCGGGCTGGAGACTCTGGCCGGCGCGCCGTTTCTGCACCTGCCAGCGAAACGCGGCCTGAACAGTGCAGATTTGGAGGGCCTTCAGAGCAAGCTGGACCTGGGGAACTGCATGGAGGCGCTGAGCCTGGCCAAGCTGTACGGCCACGAGGCCCTGAAGACGGCCGCCCTCGCCGTTATGTCCGACAACTACCTGCAGGTGCTGCGGGAGCCCGCGCTCTACGGCCGCCTCATGGCCTGCGAGCGAGAGCTCATCCAGAAGCGACGGACGAGGGGGAGGCGGTTCGTCATGGCGGCCGACATGGACCCGCAGGACTGCGCCGGCCGCGAGGCGGAAAACCCGTCGGGGAGGAGGACCAGCTCCCTGTACTATTACGACGATTACAAAGACACTTGGAACGCGCTCTGCCCAATCCCCCCGGAGGTCGTCTCCAAGGGGTGCGCTCTGTGCACAATGGACAACTACTTATTTGTAGCGGTGGGCTGCCAGGGCACGGACAGGGAGATGATACCCTCCAAGCGTGTGTTCTGCTTCAATCCGGCGACATCCATTTGGACGGAGATCAGTCCCATGAACCAGGCCAGGCCCCACTGCAAGCTGGCGTCGGCGGCGGGCTTCGTGTACGCCATCGGCGGCGAGTGCCTGTCCACCGTGGAGCGCTACGACCCGCGCGCCGACCGATGGACCTTCGTGGCGCCGCTGCCCGGCGACACCTTCGCCGTGGGCCACCACGCCGCCACCTGCCACGGGGAGATCTACGTGACGGGCGGCATCCTGCGCTACGCCCTGCTGCGCTACAGCCCCGACGCCGACGCCTGGATGCCCGGCGCCGTGGTGGGCGGCGGCGACCGCACCGCCGACCTGGTGGCGGCGCGCAGCTTCGTGTACCGTTTCGAGGTGAACCCGCGGCTGGGCATCAGCGTGTACCGCTACCACGCCGTGGCGCGCCTCTGGTACTTGTGCGGCAGCAAGCGGCTGACGGGGTGCCCGGCGTTCCGCTGCGTGGCCGCCGGCGACGGCATCTACTGCGTCGGCCGCCGCTTCGGCGCCAAGTTCGCCGCCGACGACGTCTCGCCGGCGTTCTGCCGCGAGCCCATGAGCGCCCTCTCCGCGGCCAAGGGCGCCTTGTTCCCCTTCGTACTCTTCCTCCCCGACACGGAGGTGGTGCAGACCAGCGTCTAAACCAGGAGAGGGCTGGTGATGGAGCGCCGTCATCATCACGTGATATCAGGTTGACTGTGGATTTTGGTTCGACTGCGGTTTCCAACCCCATGCGACCGACCCCCCCCCCCTCCCCACCCGACCCATGTATCATCAGAATCAGAAACAGCTTTATTGCCTTAATTTTTGCAAACAGGGAATGTGCATATGTGTATATCTTGTAATTATTACAGCAGTGTTGCCTTGTGATGTGTTGCTGGTTTTAACACTGGCTGGCTGTTTGCAGATGGTGCTGAAAAAAGGATAGAGAGAGAATGAGTTTGAGAGAGAGAGAGAGAGAGAGAGAGAGAGAACCAATAGCCCTTAACCAAGTCGGCTTTAAGTGACTTCCAAATGAGGCTATTTTTCTTAATGAACACACCTATGGAAAAACACAAGGCGATCACATCTCATCACACACTGTTTGCTTTTATTTACGCCGGCATGTTTAATCATTTCTTTAATTTGCCTCCTCTCCTCTCCGCTCCGCCATCGGGTTACGGTTCCAAAAATCATAAATGATGTTGACTCATTTTGCCGCGATGATAATTCACAACAGCCCCTCGCCGTGAATGAATTTCTTCAACTCACGACTCCGGAATATTAAAGTGTGAGCGGCTAATCATTTATCACGGCGCGTCTCGGTGAAGGCCGCCGTTATATAACTCACCCGGGCGGACCGAAGACAATGCCGCCGTGTTCAGTTTGCTCTTTGAATGCGCGACCGTCCGTCGGGTTCCCGGATGATGAACGATAAGAGTCTATAAACAGTGTTAATAGACGGCCGTATTTCATGTGTTTACAGAGGGACGCTGTACCTCCCACAGACTGCTTGAAATCGTTCTTTTGTGTGTTTACAGGGTTGGAACATCTAATCTCAGTCTAATTGTGCTTCAAGGCCGTAATTATATTAATATATCTTGGAGATGGCGGATTGGGTTTTGACTCCGTGACTCCGGCTTTGACCGACTTAAAGACAGACGCCTTTGCAAACATCTGAATGCATGTGTCTCGTTATTGTCCAGTGTGTACGTTAGCCAATCAGTCCCTGCTATGTTCAACGATAATGAGGAGCTTGGTAGAGGAGTCAAAGATACCAATAAGAACAACAACAACAACAACAACAACAACTACGCTCTTGCTTGTGACCGTTTGTAGAACAAGTGACCGAGTTGTGATGTAGATTTGATGCTGCGGCAATTATGTGAAGACTGGAGCACAAATGTACATTAGAAATACTATTTTACAAAAACGTTTCCTCATCAAACAGCCCACACACACACACACTGTCCATGTGTGGGCTGTGACACAGATTGTACGCTGCTACAGCACCACCATGTGTACCGGGATGGAATTGCAGCGGTGGGCTTACAGTATGAGGAGCTCAGCTGGACATATTGAGTACAAAGACAGAACTTCATAGGATTAAATATTTATATATATATATATATATATAATATATTATACAGTATATATGTATATATATATATATATCGGTTGCACAGTTGAGAGTGATTAGACAACAGCAGCGTGTAAAGGGAGAGGAGACCTGGGCTGGAAGACAAGCAGAGACAGACATGAGAGACAGACAAGCCGACAGACAGAGGGACGGATGGACGGACGGACGGAGAGACAGACAGACGGGGCTGGGATGCACTGGAAGGCAGCAGGCAGACAGACCGAAAGACAGACAGACAGACAGACAGACAGAGGGAGAGAGAGAGGAGGCGGAGACACAGATGGCTGACCATCAAACATAAGCGTCGTTGATTCCCTGTAATTAAACACCTAATGGAACGGGGATTAGGCCGCAGATCTCCAAAGATGGCGTCGTCGTCGTCGGGTGACATTGGCCTCCGGGTTTATAAGTAAACGCCTTATAAATATCCGACGGTAATATCGCTCCCTCCTGGGGCATTAACCAGCCTAACCACCGACTGACTGACTGCACCTTTTGACTTTCAAGTGTTAAGTGTAAGCAGAGGAGAGAGAGGTGTGTGTGGAGAGAGTGAGAGGAGAGAGAGAGATGAGAGAGAGGAGAGGAGAGAGAGAGAGAGAGAGAGAGGAGAGAGAGGAGAGAGAGAGAGGAGAGAGGAGAGAGAGAGAGAGAGAGAGAGAGAGAGGGAGAGAGAGAGAGAGAGAGAGGAGAGAGAGAGATAGAGTCGAGAGTCGGATACAAATCTGACTCGCTTCAGGTTGATGTTGTGTCTCTCTCACACACACACACACACACACACAACAGACACACACACACACACACACGCACACACACACACACACACACACACAGACACACATAAAGGCAGACACACACACACATAGACATAGACACACAAGCAGTACCTTTGAATGCGCTCACACGGTGAGCACAGGAAACCTTGACTCCGTGCTGACATAACAAGCCTCTCGTCTAATTTGTGACGCTTTCCAACCAAACGTGTTGCCACCGCGCTACAGTTTACACCTCAAACAGGAAGCCAGGAACACATTACATCCCCCAGTAGTCAGGCCCCGGCCAGCACAAAGCCAGCCCTGAAGTGAGTCCTTATGGGTGCGTTCCGTTTGTCCTCGGAAGTCGGATTTCCAACTCGGAAAGTCGGACGAAATCTCACAAGCCCGACTTAGAGATCCAAGACGTCAGTGAGAGCTGCATTATTTTCTGTTTTTAGCACTTCTGTCTATTTGTGTCTCATAAAACCAGTCGTACACACGGTGCTGTCCAACTTCTATCTGTGGACATGTGGCGACGGTGTTTGTATGCGCACAATGCCGCGTACTACGTTGTTATCGACCGGTCAACCAAGGCGTCCATCTCGGTTTTTATGACTTGTTAACGGGAACGCGGTCAACTCGGGTGTGACGTCATTCCCAGTTCCGACTTCCGACAGCTAAACGGAACGCAGCATTAGCTCCAGCAAATTACCCCTTCATCCACACCCCACCAAGCACCCCATGTGTGTGTGTGTGTGTCTTTGAACCAGCACTGTCCAACATTATTATCGATTATCTCTGCGACTTCTCGGCGTCGAAAAAACAGCAGCGGTGCGCTTTTCTATTTTTGCTCCGAACTTTATTGGGCAGTAACGATCAACCTGTATAATCTCTGAATTATCGTTTGTTTGTTGTGGGTACAACAAAAAATAAAGTACATCATTTTTACAACGACCTCCTGCCTGGAACTACCTCCTCCTCCTCCTCCTCCTCCTCCTCCTCCTCCTCCTCCTGTGTGCTCGCGGACCGGCGCTGCGATGCTATGCTGTGCGTTAAGCCCTCCATCACCGCGGCCGTAAACACACAGACGGCGCCCGGGCCCGTCCTCGCCATACGTCAACACCGCCGCCGCCGCCGCCGCCGCCGCCATGTTGGAGCGGCCGAGACTGTAAACACTGACAAGTACAACGACAGAGCTGCGGCGGTTCTTCGGGATAAAATGCATGATAACTACATTACTTTACATTAGTGCATTACAATCCTGCTCTTATCTTTATGTACCACAGTGATATATTGCTGTCTCTCCTTCAACAAATGTACTCTTTGTAAGTCACTTTGGATAAAATCATCTGCCAAATGCCCTAAATGTAAATGTAAACGTAAACTTTACACTGTAAATGTACAATTTCTCATGTCAATGAGATTGATTTAAGGTTCCATGGTCTAGATGGAGTCCAAAAATATATATATTGTTATGTATTATATATTACTTATAGATATACATATATCTACTGTATATATCAGATGGAATATATGAATTACTTATTAACCAAGCAAAAGGTCAATAAGTGTTGTACATTATACAGCAGTTCAACCAGTTCCTGCGCTGTGATTTATTTTTCACATCCGGTTTCCATTTTTTCAAACGCTTTTTCTTTCAGGTTTTGTAAAAAGAAAATACTTTTTTCTGTCGGTTGAAACGAGATACAAACTCAAATGTCGTGCGGCAATCAGAATGCAGGAAGCAACAAAGCCGTGTAATAATAAAGCTCGTTGTCGTGATTTTATTCAGGAAAAAGCATCTCCCCCATTTAACTTGCGTCGCCGTTTACAGGTCAGTCTTGATCTCTACAAAACGGCGGCGATGTCACCACAAGCCCCTCCCCCTTAGCCCACCCTGACGCCCCGCCCCCCCCCCAGCAGTGTGGGTCCGCAGCGGGACGCCCAGGCTGTAGCGGTGGTCGGGCACCACCATCAGGGGGCGCGGCTGCCTGAGGTGGAGGTCCCGGTTGGTGCGGTTGGGGCCGTGGAGGCGGCTGGACAGCAGGAGTGGCGTCCGCCGCAGGAGGGCGCTCGCCGCGGCGGGCGGAGGGCTCCGATAGGCCGACCGGGACTCGCTTAGCGACGGTAACCACGCCGCCGACGGGGTGGGCGGAGACTGAGAGGCCCCGCCCACCGCCGCGCCTCTGGACCACTCCCGGGACGCCAGCAGACCGAAGTTGGTGGGAGGGGCTGGAGGAGAGAGAGAGCGGGAGGGAGAGAGAGAGAGAGAGAGCGGAGAGCAGACAGGAGAGAGTGAGAGAGAGAGAGAGAGAAAGACAGAGTGGAGAGAGGAGGGAGAAGGGTGAGAGGGAGAGGGAGAGGAGAGAGCGACAGAGAGCAAGAGAGTGTGGAGAGAGCAAAGTACAGAGAGAGAGAGGAGAGAGAGAGGAGGGAGGAGAGAGAGGAGAGAGAGAGAGGAGGGGGAGAGAGAGGGAGAGAGAGAGATAGAGAGAGAGGGAGGTAGAGAGAGAGAGAGAGGAGGGGAGAGAGGGAGAGAGAGGGGAGGCAGAGAGAGAGAGGGAGGCAGAGAGAGAGAGGGAGGCAGAGAGAGAGAGAGGCAGAGAGAGAGGGAGGGAGGAGAGAGAGAGAGGGAGAGCAGAGAGGAGAGAGGAGAGAGAGAGGGAGGCAGAGAGAGAGGGAGCAGAGAGAGAGAGGGAGGAGAGAGAGAGGAGAGGAGAGGAGAGACAGAGAGAGGAGGCAGAGGGAGAGAGAGAGAGAGGAGGAGAGAGGGAGGGAGGCAGAGGAGAGAGGGAGGAGAGAGAGGGAGAGCGAGCATACGAGTGCATGAGAGGCGAGTGCATAATGAAAGCCCTTGGAAGTTATCCTCAACTGTCTCTTAAATATGTATTTTATATATTTTCCCTCAGATTGGAGTGATGAATGAACACATTTAAAATACAAACAAGCTCATCTGCTTGCAAGCGTCGCGCTAAAATAACCCCGACTGCATAAAAACATGATTTTACGACCCGAGATATTGGGAGCAACCCTTAATCAGGTGCATCCTCAGGAAGCGTTCCCGTCATTTTACATTCAAATGCGCCGCGCCGCAGACGGAATATTTACCGAGCGCTGTTTGCGGTAGAAAGAGTTTGTGTCGACACACACAGTTCTCCGTGTGTGTGTGTGTTTGCACACCGTCAAGCAGCGCCCAGTCCGCCCAGTAAAAGCCCCGAGCACCTGCTCCAATCAAGTCCCGTCGTAGCCGTCTGTTCCCGACTCAAACATTCAGACGAACAAGCAAAATCAACAGCACATTTATTTGACTATTTCGGCATTTTAGACGCTTTCCTCCCGAAGTGGATTCAAGATTTACGTGTCTTTTCCGGGGTCGGGATAGTCGAGGAGTTCGGAACAAGGATGCTTAGAGTCTACTGCTAAGGATCCTTGAGTAAGAAGCCTATTCCCTCATCTCCTGTCCCCTTGTTTTATCACCTTTCTATGTACCGGACCCAAAAGAGAAAGATGTACCCGCATACACTAACTTACATACATACATACATCATGAATCGCCTTAACATCGACACGATTAAAAACTACCGATGAAGATGCACTCATTAAAGATTTATTTGAAATGTATTTTTTTGTATATAAATGTAAATCACAGCAATAATCCGCAGGTATTTAAGGAAGCATTGAAGCACCTTTCCTTAGTGTTTAGAGGATTGGAACGGCCCTTAGCATGGCTGCTGCCACTTAGGTACTTCCGGGTCATTCACTCAGTAAGGAATCTTCCTAAGGCCATTCGAACAGGGTTGAGTCTTCAAAGTAATATAATAATTAATAATAACATTTGTATAATCTGTGGCACCGTCTGGACTACTTTGGATTAAAGCGAGCAACAAGCTCACCAGTCATATCGGTGTTTTTTTAGATTTACTTCCACTCGAGGTGGAGTGCTACGTTAAGACAGAGTTTATGTGCGCTCTGTTAATAGAGTACATAGAGTCAATATCAGAGCATTGTTATGCATTTGACTAATTTTACTGCCAATTTGCGATCCAATTAAAACAGGTTCGATCAAAGTTTGGGCATCACTAAGCGTTGGCGGACAGGGAAACTTCCACCGTTTGTCTGCGACGGCGACGGCGTGACGGCGGCCCCCGGTGGTCCGTGACTCCCTACCTGCGATAGGGTGGTCCGACCTCTCCGGCCGCCAGCTCAGGCTGTCGTGGTGCCAGGTGCGTCGGGCGGGCGGCGCCCCCCCCCCCGCCGAGTCACAGCGGCGGCCGTAGCTCTCGTCGTAGAGACTCACCAGGCAATGGGAGGCCGGCGTCGCGTGATGGGAAAAGAACCGCGTGGCCGGCGGACCCTGCGCGGAGGTGTGAGCCCACAGAGAGACCGGGTTAAAACCTGCGGCCTTTTGTAACAGTCACTTAACGGACTCATATTTGACACCACGGGAGGTGTGAGAGCGGCCGTCTGGCGCGGAGGGCGGAGGCTGACCTCGGCTCGCTGCTTGCCTGCTCTCCTCACGGACACGTCGGGCCTGGACTCCCACTGGGGCTGGTAGTCCAGCCGGTAGGTGCGCTGTGTGTGTGTGTTTTGTGTGTGTGTGTGTGTGTGTTGTGTGTGTGTGTGTGTGGTGTGTGTGTGTGTGTGTGTGTGTGTGTGTGTGTGTGTGTGTGTTGTGCGTGTGTGTGCGCGTACTGATGTGGCTAAAGACTAATCACTCTGAGATGGATTTCACTAGCGGCTCGCAGTGCGAACACAGCAGCAGCAGCAGCAGGACGAGAGGAACACAGAACATGCTCTGCAGAAGAAGACGTTTTGAATCGAAGGCGAGGACACGAGGAAGATAATGGACTGTGTTGTTGTTGTTGTTGTTGTTGTTGTGTGTATAACCGTGTCTGTCTGTCACGTTTATCTCCTGGATACCGGTCAGATTTAGCTTTTCCATCCACATAATTAACAGCATCATTATCATCATCATGATTATTATTAATAAAGAATACTCCATTTGATCCCAGATGGGAAATTGCTGTTTGCTATATAAATGTTAGTTGTTTATCTGTTGTCTTGATAAAGTGTCCGCTCGACAAAGACCGTTGAATGAGGACAAATAACAAGCAACAAGCAAGCAGCAAGTCATTAATAACAAGAAAACACAAATACAATTAATTCACCTTTAGTCTCTCCTCCACCCAGTTGCCGATCAGCACCTTGTTGGCGTACCTCTGCTCAATCCTCCACCCGGGCTCGCTCCACTTGTCCTCCCGGGTTCGGCTCAGGGCGGACATGACGACGTCTCCGGAGAGAGACCGGGCCTCCAGGCTAGCCGGGCTCCATCGGACGCCACCGGGATGTCCTCCCGACGCAGTGGGAACACGAGCACCGTTGCCACGGACACGACAAACATTGAGGGACACGCGAGTAGCGGCCTTGTGTGATCGGCCCGCAGGAGTTTAGGGTTTCACCGGACGCTGTTTGAACACCTATAGCCCGTACAGGATATACTGTATACTGTATATACAGTATATATATAGACAGCTATAATTAATGGTAAATGAACAATGGATTGTATTTATTTAGCACTTTTATCCAAAGTGCTTTACAGCATTGCCTCACATTCACCCATTCATACACCGACGGCGGTGCCAACCATGCAAGGTAACAACCAACACGTCAGGAGCAGGTAGGGTTAGGTGGTGTCTTGCTCAGGGACACCTCCACACTTATCTAGGAGGAGCAGGTAGGGTTAGGTGGTGTCTTGCTCAGGGACACCTCCACACTTAGCTAGGAGGAGCAGGTAGGGTTAGGTGGTGTCTTGCTCAGGGACACCTCCACACTTAGCTAGGAGGAGCAGGTAGGGTTAGGTGGTGTCTTGCTCAGGGACACCTCCACACTTAGCTAGGAGGAGCAGGTAGAGTTAGGTGGTGTCTTGCTCAGGGACACCTCCACACTTAGCTAGGAGGAGGTGTGTGTGTTGTGTGTGTGTGTGTGTGTGTGTGTGTGTGTGTGTGTGTGTGTGTGTGTGTGTGTGTGTGTGTGTGTGCGTACGATGTGGCTAAAGACTAATCACTCTGAGATGGATTTCACTAGCGGCTCGCAGTGCGAACACAGCAGCAGCAGCAGCAGGACGAGAGGAACACAGAACATGCTCTGCAGAAGAAGACGTTTTGAATCGAAGGCGAGGACACGAGGAAGATAATGGACTGTGTTGTTGTTGTTGTTGTTGTTGTTGTGTGTATAACCGTGTCTGTCTGTCACGTTTATCTCCTGGATACCGGTCAGATTTAGCTTTTCCATCCACATAATTAACAGCATCATTATCATCATCATGATTATTATTAATAAAGAATACTCCATTTGATCCCAGATGGGAAATTGCTGTTTGCTATATAAATGTTAGTTGTTTATCTGTTGTCTTGATAAAGTGTCCGCTCGACAAAGACCGTTGAAATGAGGACAAAGTAACAAAGGCAACAAAGCAAAGCAGCAAGTCATTAATAACCAATAAACACAATACCAATTAATTCACCTTTAGTCTCTGCCTCCCCACCCCAGTTTGCCGATCAGCACCTTGTTGGCGTACCTCTGCTCAATCCTCCACCCGGGCTCGCTCCACTTGTCCTCCCGGGTTCGGCTC
Organism: Coryphaenoides rupestris; assembly: GCA_002895965.2. Classification (NCBI taxonomy): domain Eukaryota; kingdom Metazoa; phylum Chordata; class Actinopteri; order Gadiformes; family Macrouridae; genus Coryphaenoides; species Coryphaenoides rupestris. The sequence continues at coordinate 14,549 of PIJE02001171.1, read as the reverse complement.
AGGGGCGGACATGACGACGTCTCCGGAGAGAGAACCGGGCCTCCAGGCTAGCCGGGCTGCCATCGGACGCCACCGGGATGTCCTCTCCGACGCAGTGGGAACACGAGCACGTTGCCACGGACACGACAAAACATTGAGGGACACGCGAGTAAGCGGCCGTGTGTGATCGGCCCGCAGGGAGTTTAGGGTTTCACCGACGCTGTTTGAACACCTATAGCCCGTACAGGATATACTGTAATACTGTATATACAGTATATATACTAGACAGCTATAAATTAAATGGGTAAATGGAACAATGGATTGTATTTATTTAGGCACTTTTAATCCAAAGTGCTTTACAGCATTGCCTCACATTCACCCATTCATACACGGACGGCGGTGCCAACCATTGCAAGGTAACAACCAACACGTCAGGAGCAGGTAGGGTTAGGTGGTGTCTTGCTCAGGGACACCTCCACACTTAATCTAGGAGGAGCAGGTAGGGTTAGGTGGTGTCTTGCTCAGGGACACCTCCACACTTATCTAGGAGGAGCAGGTAGGGTTAGGTGGTGTCTTGCTCAGGGACACCTCCACACTTAGCTAGGAGGAGCAGGTAGGGTTAGGTGGTGTCTTGCTCAGGGACACCTCCCACACTTAGCTAGGAGGAGCAGGTAGAGTTAGGTGGTGTCTTGGCTCAGGGACACCTCCACACTTAGCTAGGAAGGCGGGAGGAGCCCGGGGATCGAACCAGCAACCTTCCTGTTTTGCCAGACAACCATTTCCGAGCTCCTGAGCTCCCAAAATAATGTGTGTATAGACGATTAGATAGAGAAAGAGGGAGGGATATATATAAGTATAAACACTACAACCAGAGTTACTGTATATCTTTCATTTATTACGAAAACTAATTCAAATAATGGAAAACAAAGCATCTCACGAAGTCTCTCTTATTCAAGTCAAGTCAATTTTATTTGTACAGCCCTGAATCACAGTGACAGTCTCAAAGGTCTTTACAGGACATATGATTATGGGGTCATGTGATCATGACACCCTCCTAGCCCTATAGCGCCCCCCTAAGGACTAGAAACGACTCCCTTAATGAACAAGGAAGAAACCTGGAGAAGGAACGCAGAGTGGGGGATCCCTCCTTCCAGGGACGGTTCGGCGTGAATGGGTGTCATACATATAAGTGACAAAGTACAAATGATAAATGGAATCAGTAATATTGTGATGGGGTGCTGGCTGGAGAGCAAGGCTGGTAGCCGTCAGGTGGGGTGGGGTCAGGGGTCAACTCTTCTTCATCCCCAGCAGTGTTGTGTTCACAGAGTCTTGACAAAGTCCACCACGCCGTCCAGGGCGCGCGCGGCCGCCGGGAACGACAGCCAGCCCCGGTTGACGAAGTTGGTGACGCCGTGGAAACCGTCTCCCACGTGTTGCCAGGCGACCGGCACCCCCAGGTCCAGCAGCCGCCGCCTGTAGAGCAGGCCGTCGTCGCGCAGGACGTCGAACTCGCAGGTGAGCAGGAAGGTGGGCGGGCTCCTCCCCAGCACGAGGTCGTCGGCCAGCAGGGGCGAGACGTCGGCGCGGAGGCCGTCTATCACGCCGTGGTACACCCTCGCCGCTGTACTCGTCGGCGGCGGTGGCCTGTGGTTTGTACCCACCGCGCCAGGCACTCGGGTGGGAGTTTTGGCCGGGGAGAGCCAGGCGAGGTAGCGAGGCCGCAGCTCCGTGGGGACGTGGACGCCGTCCAGCAGGTCCGGGCAACAGCGTCGCGTCGCTGCCCAGGTACTGCAGGAAGGTAGAAGGCAACGCGGCCCGGGGAACAGAGGCGGCACGGCCCGGTTCTGCTGGTAGGAGGGCAGGCTGAAGTCAGCCATTCTGCAGGGCGGGGCAGAGGAGGAACCTGGGCGCAGGGCAGCAGCAACCCCACCACCACCATCCCCCTCCTCCTCCCGCTCCGTCGCGAGCCGCAAGCAGAGGGCGGCGGCCATGTTGCCCCCGGGGCCGTCGCCGCCCACCGCCACCCGGCGCGGGTCCACGCCGAACTCCGCCTCCGCCGCCGACAGGAAGTGACATGTGGCGGCTCGGCAGTCGTCCAGCGGGGCGGGGTAGTGGTGCTCTGGGGCCAGGCGGTACCTGAAGGGTTGAGAGAGAGAGAGAGAGAGAGAGAGAGAGAGAGAGAGAGAGAGAGAGAGAGAGAGAGAGAGAGAGAGAGAGAGGTAAAGTCTGTAAAGGAGTCACCTTATTGGTCACGACGACTTGAGACTTATTGTATTGTAATGTGTGTGAAAGGTCAACAAGGTCAAAGGATAAATAAATAAATAAATACCCAACAGACACCACCGTGGTCCCAGACTCCTTGGCAAGGTACCTGCAGACTTCATCAGCCGAATCTGATAAGCATTAGCAGACGCTCGGAGTCAACAAAAGGCGGCGAGAAAGCAGAGAGAGTCTGGGAGCTGCTGCCCTTTCGTTTCCCGTCACCCTCTGCGCTCGTTTCCTCCACACTCAAAGGTCACGCTGTTTAGGAAGTAAAGAGGATTAGACGGACGGCGGGACGGCGGGAAACCGGAGAGCCCCCCCCCCGTCGAAAAGGTGTGCAGGATTTAAAAGGTGCGGCGTCCACAGCCTAACCTCGTCTAGCCCCCTAACCCCCTGCCTGCTCCGTCCTTAATGCCATGGATCTAGATTCGGTGCACCGTCAGTCGCTTTGGACAGAAGCTATATGCCAAAAGCGATATAGGATGGATGGATGGATGGATGGATGGATGGATGGATGGATGGATGGATGGATGGATGGAGGTGTACCATACTGCCCATGCAATGACCCAGTCAAGTCCCAGCCCAAGAACTTTGTAGGATTCAATCCCCCAAAACGTACACAGTCTAACCTGTCCCTGCCCCCAGAACCCTTCCTGCTCCTTCATGACCTGGACCTAAATTCACAACATCTATCTCTGCTCGGTTAATAAGAACAATTCAAGCATTCTTCGGCTTCAGAATTCCTAGGTTTGCCGCCTTGCTGTTAACCAGCAGGACAGCGAGGTTAAGTGCAGATTTTTAAGTGCTAGGACGTACTAACGTAGAGGTCGGGGATCGGATCAGAACCCCGGCTCGGGGGAAGTGGTCGTGGAAGTGGAGAGTAACGTTTGCTCGCTCTTGGCGATGGCGCGGTACCCGGTGGAGGGTTGGAGCTGCTGGGGGTCATGGGGGGTCTGAGTCATGCACAGAGGCAAGTGGGGGGGGGCAGCTCCATTGACAGCCTTGTAGCCCGGCCAGCGCCGACGTCTAGAATCTGACGTGAGCGATATCCCGGGGAGCCTGAGATCTGAGTGTGATCGACACGTTGCTCTTTCATTTCCATTTCAGATTCAAGGTCTTTATTCGTCACATACACGGTTGACTCCTCAGGCGTATATATATATACTGTATATAAAAACCAGAGAACAAATATATAGAAATAAAAACGGTATACAGGCTGTGAGTATAAATGATCAGACGTGTGGCACCATTGAACTAGAACTCGGAATCTCTGTATGTACGCTTGTCCTTCAATTTCCCGGAGGACCGTTCATCCGGTCGACTTTGCGTTTGGTGTTTTGCGGAAGAAGTGTCGTGTCGAGCAGCAGCTCAAGTGTGACGTTTTTTTTTTGGACGAGCAGCTTCTCGAGAAAGTTGTAAGCAATTGGCCGTGTTCCGAACAGGCACAGAATGGGCACTGCACCATACTGTAGAGCTGAGGACCCCAAGGACGTGTTTGTTGAGTGTGAAGTTTGTTTGGGTGAGTGGATTATGGTAAATTGATTTTGATTGATTTGATGCATTTATATACAGCTCTTCTATCCAAAGTGCTTTACAGTATTGCCTCACATTCACCCATTCATACACCGACGGCGGTGCCAACCATGCAAGGTAACAACCAACACGTCAGGAGCAGGTAGGGTTAGGTGGTGTCTTGCTCAGGGACACCTCCACACTTAGCTAGGAGGGGGAGGAGCCCGGGGATCGAACCAGCAACCTTCCATGTATGTTATGTATAATGTATAATAATGTCTAATATTGGATGCAAGGCGTACCTATACTGCCCATGACCCAACCTCCACCATGGAAGTATACCAGACCTCTCCTCAGGCCTTTGGTGGTGGAGGAGGAGGAGGTGGAGGTGGAGGTGGAGGTGGTGCCGGTGGGTTCGTAGACCCTCACGGGCACGCCGGCGAAGAGGCGGTCCTTGATGCGCAGGCCTGGCGGGACGGGGTTGGAAGGGGTCAGGAAACGACCTCTGAACCATCGGGTGAAGCTGACCTGGTGGCAAATTCCCAGTCGCTCCAGGATACGACCCTGGGAGGACAAAGGAGGAACAAAGTTGTTTTTATGAATGTGTTTCTACTTTTTAATTCATTTTGTAGTTTATGCAGCCTTATTTATAGGTATTCATTTTTTTATGATACCCCCAAAACACCAGATAGATTAATTTAACACGTACATGGATCAAAATGTTGCTCAGTGGGGAACGCGATAAACTTTCCGAGCTGCAGTCGACCTTGGCTTTCCTCTGACTTTGTCGGACTAGTTTCGGCTTATCTTGTTCCCCCTTTTGCTTGTCTGGGATTTATCAGCGTGCGTGGAAGAGATACCGATAAAAGAGCAAAGACATTTTGCTCAAACAACGCCGCTGACATTTCGCTCGTGTTCAAACTGCAAGTAAAGCAAACATGATTTTTACTTCAAACGACGACGGCCGATAATCGGACCTGGCAACCCCCCCTGTAGCCTATACCGCAGCGTGCCACACACTCACCGTCATGGCAACCCCGACCAGCAGGCCGTGCAGCACGTGGAGCTTCCCCCGGTTGGCCACGCCGCGCGGGATCTCCGAGTTCGTCATCTCCGAGTAGACGAGGCCGTTCAGCAGCAGGAGCAGCGCGGCGAAGACGGCCAAGAAGCCGACGATGAGAATGGCCCAGCCTATGTCCATGCTGCGGCGCGACTGTCTGAGTTACCTGCGCCAGGTAACTCGTTAGGAGTCGAATGCTTTCCTTTTCATCCACCTGCCTCCTCCTCCACTTCCTCCTCCTCCTCTTTGCCCCGCCCCCCCCCCCACCTCTTGACCTTGGTCTCTGCTAATAAGCTAGTGTGTTACCTGGGAGAGCCGGTCATTATGGTTGTGTGTGTGTGTGTGGTGTGTGTGTGTGTGTGTGTGTGTGTGTGTGTGTGTGTGTGTGTGTGTGTGTGTGTGTGTGTGTGTGTGTGTGTGTGTGTGTGTGTGTGTGTGTGTGTGTGTGTGTGTGTGTGCTTTGTAACGCTCTTAATTCGTCTCTCTGGCCAAGCTTGAGTCTAACGTGTGTGTTAGTCTGAATGCTTCTCAACATTATCTCGATTTGTTTGTATTTTTTTCCTCTTACATCCTTTTCTTTTTTTCTTTCAATCTTTCAATCTTTTCCTCTTCCTTCCTTCCATTCTTGTAACTTCCTTTCCATCTTTGTAGCCTTCGTTGGTCGGCTGTACGTGACCCTCTGACCGTGTGGTGGTTGTGATCAACATCCTCTTAATGATTGTACGAACATCATCAATAATACATTCATGTTTCCCCCACAGGCTAACACAAAAGAAATGCTCTGTGTTGTGTGTGTGTGTGTGTGTGTGGTGTGTGTGTGTGTGTGTGTGTGTGTATAGAGCCTGGATACTGGCTGTTCTTCTTGGTGAAGGCCGGGCAGAGGGGGGGGGGGGGGCGTCCTGAAATACCTCCGACGATCTGTAGATGGCAGTGATGGCATTATTGTAAATATCCAGCAGGTTCTCCAAGAGGAACGTGGGTTTCAGATGGTGAGGCTGGTGTTGTTAGGTCCTGTCCACAGTAGGAGGAAGAGGAGGAGGAGAACGAGAGGAGGATGTTTACAACCACAACATCAGGATGCCTCAGACGGTCTCTCGCCACCAACCAATAAAAGTCAGACAGAAAGATCGAAGGGAAAGAGAGAGAGAGATATAAAAATAACCAAGAATTATTGCTGTGGACAAAAGTAACTGTTGTGCACATGAGGTTCTCGCTGTCATGCGGTGGGAGTTCGTGCAGTAAACACGAGTCCAGCATCTAACGTTACTAACATCAGATCTACTCCAGTAATAATAACTATTTATCAGCAGGCGCCCGACTACAGGTAGACCGCAGAGATTGGGATTTGAACCCAGGACATTTGTTTTCGTCGGCTGGGAGTTAAACGCCTCGCCGCTAGACTGGGTCCCAGATCTGTTTAATGAACGACCTGACAGAACCTGAACGTTGCACTGGTCGCTGGTCTACGATGGTCGGTTCCCTAACACCCTCACCCTCACCTGACACACCAGTCTCTTGTGGACACGTGCTTGCATATATCAGCACGACCCGCCTTTATTTGATGAGGCTTTCTTCTCCCTTGTAATGAGCGTGTATAAATAGATTTCGGTGACCTGGAACCTCGGGCCAAATGTCGGGGACATCTGGAGCCCTGGGGTGGTGGTGGTGGTGGTGGTGGTGGTGGTGGCGGGCGGCGGTGTGAGGGCCGGAGTTCCTGGGCCCCCGGACATCTCCGCGGCTCAGGAGGGGGTGACCACCGCAAACCCGTTCTTTTTAAACCCATTCCAGTCGCCGAATATGCCGAATATGCGACCGCCGACCGTGACGCCGCGGCTGTTCTGTAAAAAGATTGCGAGTGCCAGGAATCAACAGGCTGAGGCCCCCGTGGATTCATGCGGTTCCACATGGAAGACACTGGAGTCACTGGATTTGCGTCACGTTGGGCACTGGAGCCCTTCCAGAGAACATTCATTTGCATTTTTACATGCAGGATGTTCTCTGGGTCTGTGTAGAGTCTAGTAGTAGGACTAGTAGGTAGGACTAGTATGTAGGACTAGTAGGTAGGACTAGTAGGGTAGAGGACTAGTATGTAGGACTAGTATGTAGGACTAGTAGGTAGGACTAGTAGGTAGGACTAGTAGGTAAAGGACTAGTAGGTAGGACTAGTAGGTAGAGGACTAGTAGGTAGGACTAGTAGGTAGGACTAGTAGGTAGGACTAGTAGGTAGGACTAGTAGGTAGAGGACTAGTAGGTAGGACTAGTAGGTAGAGGACTAGTAGGTAGGACTAGTAGGTGGAGGACTAGTAGGTAGGACTAGTAGGTAGGACTAGTAGGTAGAGGACTAGTAGGTAGGACTAGTAGGTAGAGGACTAGTAGGTAGGACTAGTAGGTAGAGGACTAGTAGGTAGGACTAGTAGGTAGGACTAGTAGGTAGGACTAGTAGGTAGAGGACTAGTAGGTAGAACTAGTAGGTAGGACTAGTAGGTAGAAGACTAGTAGGTAGAGGACTAGTAGGTAGGACTAGTAGGTAGAGGACTAGTAGGTAGGACTAGTAGGTAGGACTAGTAGGTAGGACTAGTAGGTAGGACTAGTAGGTAGGACTAGTAGGTAGAGGACTAGTAGGTAGGACTAGTAGGTAGGACTAGTAGGTAGGACTAGTAGGTAGGACTAGTAGGTAGAGGACTAGTAGGTAGGACTAGTGGGTAGAGGACTAGTAGGTAGGACTAGTAGGTAGAGGACTAGTAGGTAGGACTAGTAGGTAGAGGACTAGTAGGTAGGACTAGTAGAGGACTAGTAGGTAGGACTAGTAGGTAGGACTAGTAGGTAGGACTATTAGGTGAGGACTAGTAGGTAGGACTAGGTAGAGGACTAGTAGGTAGGACTAGTAGGTAGAGGACTAGTAGGTAGGACTAGTAGGTAGGACTAGTAGGTAGGACTAGTAGGTAGGACTAGTAGGTAGAGGACTAGTAGGTAGGACTAGTAGGTAGTGGGAGGACTAGTAGGTAGGACTAGTAGGTAGAGGACTAGTAGGTAGGACTAGTAGGTAGAGGACTAGTAGGTGAGGACTAGTAGGTAGGACTAGTGGGTAGAGGACTAGTAGGTAGGACTAGTAGGTAGAAGACTAGTAGGTAGAGGTAGAGGACTAGTAGGTAAGGTAGGGGACTAGTAGGTAGGACTAGTAGGTAGGACTAGTAGGTGGAGGACAAGTAGGTAGGACTAGTAGGTAGGACTAGTAGGTGGAGGACTAGTAGGTAGGACTAGTAGGTAGAGGACTAGTAGGTAGGACTAGTAGTAGGAACTAGGTAAGGACGATAGGGGAAGGACTAGGTAGGTAGGACTAGTAGGTAGGACTAGTAGGTAGAGGACTAGTAGGTAGGACTTAGTAGGGACTAGGGTAGGACTAGTAGGTAGAGGACTAGTAGGTAGAGGACTAAGTAGGTAGGACTAGTAGGTAGAGGACTAGTAGGTAGGACTAGTAGGTAGGACTAGTAGGTAGGACTAGTAGGTAGGACTAGTAGGTAGGACTAGTAGGTAGAGGACTAGTAGGTAGGACTAGTAGGTAGAGGACTAGTAGGTAGAGGACTAGTAGGTAGGACTAGTAGGTAGGACTAGTAGGTAGAGGACTAGTAGGTAGGACTAGTAGGTAGAGGACTAGTAGGTAGGACTAGTAGGTAGAGGACTAGTAGGTAGAGGACTAGTAGGTAGGACTAGTAGGTAGGACTAGTAGGTAGGACTAGTAGGTAGGACTAGTAGGTAGAGGACTAGTAGGTAGGACTAGTAGGTAGAGGACTAGTATGTAGGGTCCACCCCAAGACAGAAACACGACAAGGGGGAGGGGAGACGTCAATCAGGATTAATAAGGTCCTGATACAACAAGCCCCCCCCCCCCCCCCTCTCTCTACCCCCACCGTGGTCTCCGCACCACAAGACAAGACACTCACAGGACAGGGGTGGGAAGCTGGTGAAACTATTATTTAAAAGGTGTGTCCCCCCCCCCCCCCCCAAAACCAACCAACTCAGCTCAGCTCAGCTCAGTAGCGCAGGTCTCACGGAGAGGAGACGGTCTCACTGGTGCGCACCCAGCACCACCATGCGCATGGGGGGCTGGGGGTCTGCAGCACACACACACACACACACACACACACACACACACACACACACAGCACCAGACACACACACACACACACACAGGCCGGATAGCTTCGGGAGGAGACGCGTGGAGCTGTGATTTATAGCGCGGAGCGGGAGGAGCGCGGCGGCCGCTGCTGCTGCTGCTGCTGCTGTGCGTAAAAGCGCAGAACCCAGAAAGACGCCAATGGACACAAAGCCGGGCTGCGCGGCGGCTCCAAACTCCTGCAAAGTTTTATTCTGTTCGGTTTTTGTGGCGCAAACTTTGGACACTGAGTTGTCAGCACTTTAGTAATTTTTTGTACATTTTTTTGGGGTAGTTTTTGGGTAATTTGTAATTGTAATATATATATATTTGTAAAAACCAACCATGGATCTAAGGAGCTTGGGACGCGTGCTGCTGTTCCCGGTCCACATGCTGTGCGTGATCGTGCGCGCCGCCGTGTGCCGCCTGCTGCTCCCGCGGCGCAGGGCGGCGCTGAGCGGGGAGCTGGTGCTCGTCACCGGGGGGGGCCGCGGCATCGGACGGCACCTGGCGCGGGAGTTCGCCAAGCAGGGCGCCAAAAAGGTAACCGTCCACCCGCCCATTAAAATACACAATGCAACAGAAGCTTTTCATTATCTTTTTTCATATTTTTTCATATTTTTTGGGTATTTTATGATTAATTGCTGATTGGTCACTTGTTTTGAACTATTAAAATGTTATTATATTATTTCTAATATTAATTCAATCATCAAAAAGATACAATAAGATAAGAGATAACATAGAACTTTATTGATCCCGGAGGAAAATCTTGTGCCAGGTTGTGCATAGCAATAGACAAAAACAATAGAGACAATAAACAGTAGAATAATACAAATAAAAGAACAGAAAAAAGCCTCATATTGTGTTTTGTTGTACAGCTTCATGATAGGATCACTTGTTTTAAAACCCAGATATTGGAGACAGTTTGTTCCCCTGACTTAAAGTTGCAACAGAGACTTCTCTCTGTAGCAGAGCCTCAACTTTCTATTGTTTTTCTGTCCTGATATGGAACCACTGGGTGGGTGGGGGGGGGGCGGGGGAGGTCATGACCTCTGCGTGGTTTGGTTGGTCCAATGGGACGGGAGACGCGGGGCTCGGAGCTCCGTTTCCGTCTCCAGCCCCTCGCTGCTGCACAGCGCGGGTCAGGCGGAGGGCACGCATGTCTGGTCGAACACACACACAACACACACACACACACACACACACACACGCCGCTCTTGTGGCCGTCAGCAGTAGTGTTGTTGTAGTGCTCTCTGCCAACTCGAGAGATTGGCCTGAGCCAAAAGTGTGTGTGTGTGTGTGTGTGTGTGTGTGTGTGTGTGTGTGGTGTGTGTGTGTGTGTGTGTGTGTGTGTGTGTGTGTGTGTGTGTGTGTATTTGTATGTGTGTGTGTGTGTGTGTGTGTGTGTATGGTGTGTGTGTGTATATGTATGTATGTGTGTGTGTGTGTTTATGTTGTGTGTGCATGTTGTATGTGTGTGTGGGTGTGGTGGTTATGGTGTGTGTGTGTGTGTGTGTGTGTGTGTGTGTGTGTGGCACCCGGTTCAAAGTCATTGACATAATCACAACCCTATTATAGCTTGCAGTGCTATTTCGGTGCACGCTGGCTTTGCATAATCATAACCTTTTGTGAGCGCGACACATCAAAGCCTCGACGTCAACCCGAGCGAGAGTTTGGTTTTGGGAGCGTTGCGGGGAGGCAGCGAGCGCACACATACTCGGAGTCTCTGCAAAACCTGAGTCCTCTTCACCCCCCACCCCCGTGACGCGGGGCATGCAAGGTTACATGGTAATCTGATTACAAATTACACATGCTTTCTTATTACTTTAGCAGAGTGCTGTTAATCAGATTACAGGGTTTAGGGAACAACCAACCCAAAGGCATTTTGATATTCAATTCTATCCCCTTTACTTTCTGTATGTGAGGGACCCCCATCAAAGAGGGAGTGTGCGTGTGTGTTATGCGTGTGCGTGTGTGTATGCGTGTGCGTGTGTGTATGCGGGTGCGTGTGCTCAGTGAGTGGAAATGGTTATTTGAAGATGTCAAAAACTCTGGGTACACAAAATTGTGTTTATAGAACACACAATCCACCAGGACGACACGGAATCCATTTCAACATTCTTCGCTTTCCAGCGGCCGACTCTTTTGTGAGATTGCCATAAAAATGCAGCCGAAAAAGTTTGGACTCTCCACGCCCCCTCGTGTCCAACTATTCCTTTCATGGGTCAAACTCCACTTTTGTTTCCCCCCCCCCGCCTCCCCCAAACATGATGTTCCAGGAAACCGATTTGCGCTGAACATCGGTTCCCGCCGTGTTCTGCCAAGCGAGCTGCGGTTGGTCAAACGCGCTGCTATGCTAGGTGCTGAGTAACACCCACTCGGCAGATCGCTCTCTCGCTGGGGTTTGGCGCCAGCGTGTTACCGTGCGCTAACACCCACCTTCTCCGCTCTATTTCTGGACGCGAGGCGCGCTAGATACAGGCTAGCATGACTCGGAGTGTCGGCGGCTGCTTCTCCTCAGGTGGTTGGAACAGACTGCTGTTGGCGTCTCGGTTTGTTTTTTGCAGGAATTTCCCGGACCCATCCCGATCCCACTGGGACCCGTTTGTTGACGACGCATCCATCCATGCGTGAATGCAGTTCTTCACATTTTCCCATAATAAAACAATGTCCATGCTTCCAGGCAGGATAGTCCCGTGGTCAGAGGGCGTTTGTCTCCCATCTAAATTGATGCTGGGTTCAATTCCCCTATATGTACATCAAACAGGAAGGTTGCTGGTTCAATCCCCGGGCTCTTAGCTAAGTGTTGAGGTGTCCCTGAGCAAGACACCTAACCCTACCTGCTCCTGACGTGTTGGTTGTTACCTTGCATGGTTGGCACCGCCGTCGGTGTATGAATGGGTGAAGGTCAAGAAACTTTTTATCCAAAGTGCTTTGGATAAAAGCGATATATAAATGCATTCCCATTACCATTTACCTTGAGCAAGGTGCCCTAACTCCACCTGCATCTGAATGGTATCAGTCTGAACTCACTCAGCATCATCTCCAACCTAAAAGGTGAAGTAGTTTTCCTGTGACTCGCGAGGATGCAGCACGGGCATGAGATCACTTCCCGCGCGGCCTCAACGCTCAGCACCAGAAGGTGGACTTTATGGTACGCAGGTGGCGAGGGAGCGTTGTGAGCTGTGCCAACCAGTCCGCTCATCCTGCGTCCTCCACCGCACACACACACACACACACGTCTCCATCACGTCATGTTGGCCGTCTGAGTGGTCCAAACCATTTTATATTTCGTCATTATTATTAAATAGCGGATGCTTTTATCCAGAGCCAGTTAACGGTGATGTCAGGTGTGTGGCATTACAGCATCTTGGCTCAAGCAATGTCGATCGGACGTTCGAGGGTTCAAACCTGCAACCTTAGTGTCTACCGGGAGTCACTTATCTGACCTGAAATCCATTTGTAACATCAACAACAACAACAACAACAACAACAACAACACAGTAGCCTACGAATATCCAACAAACTGAGACAAAACTCCAAGGGGGTTGCCGGCAGCGGCGTGGTAACCATGGTGACGGGCATCCCGTATTTCGGCCTCCAAAGCCGCCAAGAGGAGGGCTTTCGCTCAACATGTCACATTTACCGCACGGTTGTGATATTCTATTAAGGCACGACCGCTCTCGGTTCCCGATTCTCGCTTCTCGGGGACGGGAGGGGAAAAATAGAAAAGGAAAAAGCCTTGCTTGTCTTTCAACGCAGGCGAGAGAAAAACATCAATGTTTTTCCCTTTTTTTTTTAGTACTTTTTTTTTGTGTGGAAAAGCTATAGTTTGCAGCTGCAGGACAAAGGGCGCCAGTGGGGCTTTCAGTGAGCCATTGTCCAGCGTTAGCAAGGTGTGAAGGCTTTGAAAACAACACCTGCGAGAGAAGTGGCGGACAATTACTCGCCGGGCTCAAAGGACACAGGCCAGGAAAGAACCGGGACATTGAATGAGGGTCGCCTTTTTTTCTTCAGCATTTTTTCCTTTTTACGAGCGATAGTTCACCTCCCTGTGTGAGGGCCCCCTCCTCTCTCTTCCTGAACATTGTTGTATTGAGGAACCATCCCTGAAAGAGTCCTCAAATGAGGAGCATGAGGCGAGCACCTCCGGAACGGTGGGGGGGGGGGGGGACATTGTGTGTGTGTGTGTGTGTCTGTGTGTCTGTGTGTGTGTGTCTGTGTGTCTGTGTGTGTGTGTGTGTGTATGTGTGAGAACAGCAAAACACAAGTAGGAGGAGTCATTAAGTGTCATGGTGGCTCTTGAGCTCTCTCTACAGCAGCTAGCGCTTGGTGCTGTCTAGAGGCTAAAGCTGTCTAAAGCAGCCCTCCAGCTCAGTGCTCTTGGGAGCCTTCAGAACAAGCACCTTCTAAAGCCACCCACTCAAGGGGATCGGAGCAGGTGTAGCTCACCTGCTTTTGGGGATTTGGGCTGCACGGAGTCAGACCACGGCGCGCTTGATTCGCGCTTCCATTGCCACGCGCCCCAGAGATGGACCATCTCCACAGCCGGGGCAAACCTCCACAGCCGGGGCTTTGTCATCATTCAGTGACGATTCAGCCATCAGACTCTACTGGACAGATTCAGCCACCAGACTCTAGTCTACTGGACAGATTCAGCCACCAGACTCTAGTCTACTGGACAGATTCAGCCATCAGACTCTAGTCTACTGGACAGATTCAGTCATCAGACTCTAGTGAACTGGACAGATTCAGTCATCAGACTCTAGTGAAGCTGGACAGATTCAGTCATCAGACTCTAGTCGAACTGGACAGATTCAGTCATCAGACTCTAGTTACTGGACAGATTCAGTCATCAGACTCTAGTCTACTGGACAGATTCAGTCATCAGACTCTAGTGAACTGGACAGATTCAGTCATCCCTCAAGTCTATTCAGCAGCAATTTCAACAGTTTGTCAAGCAGTAAGCTGTAGATCGCAGCAAGGTCGGAATTTTAAATACCAAGCGCCGCTGCACAGTGCGATCGTAAAGGATTGTAAAGAGGGCGTGGCTTTTAAATGTCATCGACTCAAGACAAGCGTGTCATCGCTTCAAGACACGCCTTCTCACGGCTAGCGGAATGAAGGCGCAAGTCGAGCCAAGCCAAGCCAGCACATGTGTATGGACTAAGCCACCAACAAACGGAGGCGATGGTGTGTGTGTGTGTGTGTGTGTGTGTGTGTGGTGTGTGTGTGTGTGTGTCTGTGTGTCTGTGTGTCTGTGTGTGTGTGTGTGTGTGTGTGTGTGTGTGTGTGTGTGGTGTGTGTGTGGGTGTTTCTCTGTGTCACAAAAGAGGTGACCGCAGGGAAAGTAGAGAAGAGAACCAGGGCAATGACAACAGGTTTGTGACGTGTGTGTGTGTGTGTGTGTGTGTGTGTTGTGTGTGTGTGTGTGTGTGTGTGTGTGTGTGTGTGTGTGTGTGTGTGTGTGTGTGTGTGTGTGTGTGTGTGTGTGTGGTGTGTGTGTGTGTGTGTGTGTGTGTGTGTGTGTGTGTGTCATGGTCAGAGGCGGGAGGTCACCCTGTTCCAGCTGGTTGGTTTGAC
>PIJE02001170.1:155693-163292 GCA_002895965.2 Coryphaenoides rupestris | reverse complement strand
CTCTCTCTCTCTCTCTCTCTCTCTCTCTCTCTCTCTCTCTCTCTCTCTCTCTCTCTCTCTGTCTCTCTTTGTCTCTCTCTGTCTCTCTGTCTCTCTCTCTGGGAAAACCTCTGGGTGGAGCATCTGGCCTTTTCCCGCTAGCGTTGTTCCAATGGGCGTGGCGTGGGCCTAACCCCCTCTGCCCCCCTGCTCAGGGCCGCTGACCGGATGAGCGCAGGTGACGGCGGCGGACCTCTCTGATTATTGCTCATTCAATCCCCCGTCCGTTAGGACTCGGAGATTTTAGATTTGGCGGTGACAAGGGAGGGCGGGGAAATACGAGGGCTTTCATGGTGCGTCGAGAAAGGCCAGCGCTATCTCGGAACGCATCTGCTGGAGTTGTTTGGACTCGCCGACAGCGATGGGGGGGTGGGGGAGCGGTTGGAGTAGGAGAATTGTGTTGTCTTTTGTTTGGATATATTTGGACAGAAGTGCTGCCTAGGGAGCAGACTGGCCTCACATTGTGTGTCGGGAGTGATGGGCTTAAAACCAGTAGACATACTTTACATTGTGTGTGTGCAATTAAAGGTAAAAGGGGCAGTGGTTGAAGAAGTACTCAGATCCCTTTGTAAAAGTAGTATTACCACACTGTAGAGATACTCTTGCTACAAGGGAAGAGTCCTGCATTGAAAAAGTATTAGCATCAAATTATGCTTAATGTGCCACAAGTAAAACTGCTCATGCGGAATGGCCCATTTCAGAATAATATATATTATATAATTGGATTATAATTATTGATGCATTAATGTGTTCATTACTTTAATGTTGTAGCTGTAAAGGTGGAGCTAATTGTTATTTATATATATATATTGTATATATTATTTTACATATTAATATATAGCTTCCTCCTGGGGGCCAAGAAAGCCTTATTGATATAGGCTAATGAATGTAATTTATTTATTGATTATATTTTGTACTGTTAATCGGATTCTGCAAACTAGTAACAGAAGCTGTCAGATGAATGTAGTGGAGTAAGAAGTACAATACTTGCCTCTGAGAGGGTGTGTAGTAGTAGAAACATTTTAATTTAAGCGCTGAAAGCAGCTCAAAATACAGTACTTGAGTAAACGTACTTACTTTAGTTTCCAACGCTTTAAAAGGGGGAATATTAGCTTAGCCGAGTCATCTGGTTCTCTCGGGTTCAGCGCAGGACGTTAGCGTTGGCAACGTGACGTTGGCGAGCAACCGTCGTCGTTGCTATGGACACGGCAGACGATCAATGCGCAGCAGGATAAATGAGGCCTCTGTTGTTTCTTCTCACGATTGGCGGAAAAAAAGCGTTTGTTCAATCTCCATCCTGCGGTCCGGGATCCATAACATGACGTAGACAAATCTCAGCAGCGTCCAGTGTTTTCTCTGCCCCGCCCCCTCCCCCCGTTCATCTGCTTCTGTCGTCCACAGGAACCAGATGTGAATGAACCAGAGTCTACTGCCTCGGTGGGAGCATTTTGCCCGCACCACCAACAAGAACCCACCGCGCGACGAGTGACGAGTGTAGTGGTTTCCAATCTGAGCCGGGCGGGTACCATATCAATAGGCAGCGCTCTATGACGGATGGCACCTCTAATTTCCCCCGGGGATGCGTTTGTGTGCGGCTGGATATTGATATACGTTAGTTATTGTAATATTGCGCCGTCGCTTGCGGAAGGACTTGGATTCGGATTAGAATGAACTGCGTCCCAGTTGTCTGGTCCTATTAGACGATCAGACTGCGGATGCGGAGTCGTGAACCGAACCGAGGTTTTTAGTACCTGAAGGACCGTCTCCCCGTACGAACGGCCGTTAGCATTGCTCACATTCCCAATCCATTGAGCCGTGCGTCCATTCGTTTCTCACAATGAAAATGGAATGCAAAATAACCACAACACTCTTGCGTTATTATTGCTTTTTGAAGAGTGATATTTTGTTCTGTCGTGGGCCAGTGCATAGAAATGCTCTTCCGTCTATCGACTGGAGGTGGCTACGGTGTGTTGGTTTGCTCCTGGTGGTATTCATGCTAGCTCCCCATACACACACACGGCTTTCAGAGCCAGCCAATGTATGTGGTGTTGGTGTGTACAGGACATATAGTCTTTTTGCGTCTCTGTGCCTGTGTTTCCACAGCAACAACACGACGCGGTGCTGCACTCTCTCATCACGACAACACCACCGTTATACCAGCTTTCATATATGTCTTTACAAAATTGAGAATTGACGGCTTAGCATTAATTTCTTTACCCCCCCCCCACCCTGTGTTCCCAAAAGGAGGTATTCCCACACGGGGAGATGCGGGAGAGCACTTCATAATTGGGTCTTCATGATTTATAGACTGCTCGTTTTTTACCTTCCACAATGGTCTGAGTTGAACGAGTAGCTCGACCCAAATGATGATTCTGTTATATTAGAAATCCTACACTCTGCCACGGCTCTTCCACTCGCTGGTGTTATAGATGTGAATAGAGACATTTAGACGAAAAAGTTGAAATTTCTTTTTGCGTTTTTGGCATTTATTCTTTCTTTTCATTGCAGGTGTGTGTGTGTGTGTGTGTGTGTGTGCGTGTGCGTGCATTATCCACCATCAGCTGTGCTGCAATACAACAGCGCTCTCTATTTCACGTCCGGTTGTGTGTTTAGAATGTGTGTGTGTGTGTGTGTGTGTGTGTGTGTGTGTGTGTGTGTGTGTGTGTGCACGCTCTTGTACATTAGCGCACAATCTCCTGAAGCACATGTACACAACACAAGCAACCAAACAAACAGATTTGTGATCCTGAGTGGAGGTTGATCGGACCCAAGGATGTTTTGATGGGCTTATCTGACGACCTTTGAACTTTGACTTATCTAGCCCGCGCCTGCTTTGCGAGGCACACTGGCACACACGTACACACAGACACACACACACACACACACACACACACACACTCACACGCACACAGACAAGGGAACACAACTACACATCACTGATTAAGAAAGTAGTAATGGAGAGCTTGTAAGTAGTGTAGGAATGGGGATTCACTATCATTAATGTAATTCTATAGACGAATGAATCCATTAATCAGCAAAGTAGTCAATGGGATAGCCTGTAATTAAAAAAAACATGCATTGCAATCATGAGGCTACCTCTATTGCTACGTCCATCTTAAAGGCGTCATAGAAATATAACAATGCAATATTCTCCCAGTAATAACCGGGAACTGGGAATATTTCCCAGTTGCCTGGTCCACTCCAGACATGGCCATTATGATCATGAGAGTACACCCCCCCCCTCTATACTGGCATCTTGTTGCCGTGGAAACAGCACTCCAGCACCAGTGAAGGAAGATGGAAGGAAGACAATCACCCTCCTCATTGCTGGTGTATTGTTCTTTGTTTTTCTCTTTTATTTTTATATTTCAATGTCTCTCTCTCTCTCTCTCTCTCTCTCTCTCTCTCTCTCTCTCTCTCTCTCTCGTGAGATTTGTTCATGGGCAAAACGGAAGAAATCATAATGAGTGTGGGTAGCATGTGATGAAGCTTATCGTTGCATTCCTCACTAAGCCTCTTTGGCCAATCAAGTGTGGCGGATGTTTTCCAGCCAATGGGCAGAGATCACCACCAAAGTCCCCTGAGGTTGTTGCTGTCGTCCTCCTGAACCCTCACCATTAACATCTGAGCTTCTGCCAGCGAACGCCTCCTCTAGATCCTTCCCTGTCTCCCTCAATACATGCTGTACATGTACAGGCTTTAAACGCTGTAGCTTTTAAATTCATGATATTAACACGATTTAACCACTTTTATGGTGGTAATGTCCATTTTCAGATCTCATTTATGTTCAGATATATGCTTGTCATTTTCAGTGGCTGCATATGGTGCAGCTAAATAGATTTTTTGTTCCATATTTGTTTTATTACCACTCAAAGTCTGCACTGTCTGAACTTCATCCACGATACCACAGCGGTACTCAAGTGTCTGACTCACATACCATCACATCGGGAGTCTCTGTTCGTTGTAAAGAAGCCACATCATAGAATAGACTGAGGCCTATGTCCTGTGTATGCACGCAATGTAGACTAGTGGACCATCTAGCTGGGCAATATATTGATATGGAATGTCGTACTATCGTGATATGGTGTAATAAATATGGTTTTAAATGCTGCTTTTCTGTCTGTTAGTCTTATATCCACATTACTGATGATTAGGCCTATTTATCAAAAATATTGAGTGATTTAGTAAAAAACAGAGATGTTTGATTTTGTCCATATCGCCCAGCCCTAATTGCTGCTGTAGTTGAAACTATTGAACTTTTGATATGTATTTTACATTTCCCTATTGTAGGCTAGGCCTAGGCCTATATTCATTTATTTGTTGTTATCAATAGTTTCACTTGAGACGGTTTGGTTTATTTTTCACTTCAAGTTCTTACTAAAATCAGAAACTACTCGGCACTTTTCATTTGTAAAGATATTTAGGCCTAATTCACACAGGAGTATACAAAAATAGGCTTTACCATGTGGTTATTTAATATAGACTAGGCTTTTGATTGAATTACCAGAAAACAAACTGTGTCGTGATATAAATCACTTTCTTTCTTTCTTTCTTTCCCTCTGTGTCAATTTAATTAATCAATTCCGTTTCTTTATTGGCATAATAAGAGCACTGTCTAACGGGTGTAGTGATTTGCAGCAGGCTGACGAGCATCGAGCTAATTGTTTTAACGACACGTTCAGAGCTGTATGCTGGCCTTGCAGAGAGCTACTGGTAAACAAAGTCAAGGCCCTTGTCTCTTAAATAAGATGCAGCTGCCATCTCTAATGCTACGGATAGAGATGGCATTTAATATAACGAGCAACATGATTTAGCATTACCTGCACAGCAACGTTGAGGACAAAAACAATCCTCAACAACAAGAGGTTTAATTTTGTTAATTTGAGAGGGACAGCGCAAATTAATAAATACACATGCTTATAAAAAGAAAGAACACCTCATTGTTATAACAAACCTAAATATACATCTAAATGTTTGAACCAACGGGCCTCTTGACCAATGAACGACTGGCAACACACCTGACCGGACTACAGCGCCAAACGAGGATGGATAACTGCGCTGGCCACCAGAACCCATGTTACACAAACAATGCACCTGTTCCTCGTTAGGGTGCTCAGAGATGACAGATGATGAGGGGACGGTCAATGGGCCTCTCCTCTCTCCTCTCCCCCTCTTTCCTCTCCCTCTCTCCTCTTCCTCTCTCTTCTCTCTCCCCCTCCTCTCTCCCTCTCCCTCTCCTCTCTCCCTCTCTCCTCTCCCCTCCCTCTCCTCTCTCTCCCCTCTCTACCTCTTCTCACTCTCTACCTCTCCCTCTCTCCCCTCTCTCTCTCTCCCCTCTCTCCCCTCTCTCTCTCTCCCCTCTCTATCTCTCTCCCTCTCTCCTCCTCTCTCTCTCCTCCTCTCTCCCTCTCTAGTCTCTCTACTTCTCAAATGTTGCAGGTGCAGTGTAGGTGTGTGTGCTGTGTGTGTGTGTGTCATGTGTGTGTTGTGTGTGTGTGTGTGTGTGTGTGTGTGTGTGTGTGTGTATGTGTGTGTGTGTGTGTGTGTGTATGTGACAGTGTGTGCGTGTGTGTGTGTGTGTGTGTGTATGTGACAGTGTGTGTGTGTGTGTGTGTGTGTGTGTGTGTGTGTGTGTGTGTGTGCTCATTCATGTCCCCTGGGTAAGTGGCACGGTGGTTCAGTCCCTTTGTGTGCCGCAGAGGAGGAGAGGCTCATCGAGACATGAGATCACTGATTATACACTTAACACTTAGCCAAGAGGACTCACACACACACACACACACACACACACACACAACACACACACACATACACACACACACACACACACACACACACACACACACACACACACACACACACACACACACACAGACACACACAGCGAGAGAGCGACAAAAAAGAACCCGATTCCTCTGGATGTAGGCTAACCAACGGGTTATGTGAAAAACGGCCAAAACAAAAAACAAGAGAACAGACCACGGAACAAACAAAATAATAAAAGAATGAAAAATACAACACCCCCCCATGTCCTTTTCACCGGTGTAATGTTGTTCCTATAGACACGCGGAGACAGACGATGGAATGCAAAATGTATTTGTATTTCCTTCTTCTTCTTCTTCTTCTTCTTCTTCATCCCCCTGCCTGCCTCTCTGTCTGTCTGCCTGCCTTGCCTGTCTGTCTGCCTCTTCCTGTCTGTCTGCCTGTTCTGCCTGCTGTCTGCCTGTGCTTCTGTCGCTGTCTGTCTGTCTGCCTGTCTTGCCTGCCTGTCTTGCCTGCCTAGCGCCCGTCCGGCCCTGCGGTACATAGAGGAGGATGATGTGGCCACAGAACACAGCCTACATCCTGCTAACTCGCCCTCCCCCTCCCCTCTCGTCCTCCCTAAGCCACTCCCCCCTTATTCCAACCTGGGGTCCAATCCCATCCCTGTCTTGGATCCTTGTAGCACTTACTGGTTGTACATATGCTCCTCGTACGTCCCAGCACTCAATTGGGAGTGATACTCAAATCTTACTGCACCCCGTCATACAGTGTTGCTTCACTCTCTTTCAAGAAATGTACTTATTATAAGTCGCTTGTGGACAAAAGCATCTAGCCAAATGCCCTGAATGTAAATGTACGTGTAAATGTACCTCCATCCACAATAATTCAAGGCTCCACCCGTCAGCACAGCTCCGCCCCCGGCCCCCAACCCTCTGTCACCCAGTTCAGCTACTGTAGATCCACGCACTCACAGACGACTGATTGATGGCAGATAATAACGGGAGCTATTATTCATAACTCATAACTGTGTGTGTATTTGCTCGCGGTGGTAGAAGAACGTGATAGAATTTAGGATCTATTAAAAGGCCGCAAATGATGCAGCAGAAATAACTGAATTCAAACCCGGAATTAGATTAAATATGGATCGAGCAGAGAGAGAGAGAGCAAGAGAGAGAGCGAGAGAGAGAGTGTGAGAGAGAGAGCGTGAGAGATAGAGAGAGAGGCAGAGAGAGAGAGAGAGTGCAAGGACAAAAGAAAGAGAGAGCGAGAGATGACGATGACGTAGCAGGACTTGTCTCCTCCGGAAAAAGCCTTTTGTACTGATGTCTGCATCAGACCAAACACAACACACACACACAGGCACAACACACACACGCACACACACACACACACACACACAAGCACACACACACACACACACACACAGAAAAACAAGCTGTCAGTAAAATTAGGTTTTCAGAAATGTGCCTTGAAGCTATCGGTCTCAACAGTTCAAAGCACAATCATTGTACAGTTAGTTAGGCAGGGGGAGAGCAGATATGAGAGATGAAGGAGAGAAAGAGAGAGAGATGGGGAGGGAGAGAGAGGAGAGAGAGAGAGAGAGAGAGAGAGAGAGAGAGAGAGAGAGAGGGAGAGAGAGATGAAGAGAGAGAGAGATGGGAGAAGAGAGAGAGAGAGGGATGGGAAGAGAGAAAGAAATAGAGGGATGGGAGAGAGAGGAGAGAGAGAGAGAGAGGTCATGGACAGTAGAGAGAAGCGATGTTGTGTTGTGGGGAAACACTAAATAAAACATATGGA
>PIJE02001170.1:143193-148193 GCA_002895965.2 Coryphaenoides rupestris | reverse complement strand
GTGAATCCGGCGGAGACCGACTAAATTCTGGCGGGGCTCGGGAGCAGCTGTAGTTTGAGTGATTGTCCTCTCCTTGCACTTGCATTTAGCTTTGCTCTCTGAATTTAAGAGCAGATGGCAGATACACAGCGCTCGCTGAGTAACTGGGGCCCACGTCGCGGCGTCGTGCCTGCGAACGGCACCGTTTGGAGGAGGTGCAGAGGTTCACCTTCGCTATAAATTCTGCGGGGAAAAACTGCAGCGGCGAGGTTGGCTGAAGAGACTGGCCTACTTTCCCCTATCTCGTCTGTGCCAAAAGTTAGGTCGGTCTAATCGGCTACTGTGCTGTGCTGTGCTGTGCTGTGCCACGATGCACGGCTCTCTATTTATACGTGTGTTCGTTGGTCGGCTTTTTTCTTTTTCTTTCTTTTCCCGCGGTGCCCGAGCTGGGAGGCTGAACAACAGTCGGCGAAGAAGGCAAGTTGTCAACCACCGCATTAGCTCATCGGCATAGACAGATACCACCGCACCACCACCACCACCACCACAACTAAGATGGGATCTTGCTCGAGACGAGAGAGGCAGCAGAGCGGCCGTGCCAAATCCTATAGCGCGACATTTTCAGTCGACCCCGGCCCAATGCTAGGCCTTTCATATATTTCAGCATGAATGATGCCGGCAATATTGGTTGAGAGACCCAGGAACTTTATGGAACTTTGAGCCGCACTAACTGATAGGGACGGAAAATGTGTCGAGTTGATCCAGTGCTTGGAAAATGAGCCAGTTTGCAATCCAATAGTTTGGAGCAACTGTTGTGTTCTGCCAAGAATGTCAACCAATCCAGCTGACCCGATTTTCTGTTATTCAGTAGACAGATGTTAGATCTACACTAGCACTATGACCTACACTCCATTTAGGCCTACCGAACGCAAATGATCTACATTCTGCATGAACTGTGTGTACAAGTAAAGGCATTAGGAATCAAGGACAGGGTCACATGATATGTATTGCTGGAGAATCATTGACTCCTCCTTTTACCCCGGTGTTTAGCCTAATTCTTAGCTTGCGCTGTCGGCCAGATTCCAATTTTAAGTCTTGCTCTGTGTTTGAAGTAACGGCCGGGGGGTGGATGGCCGCTGTGCGGTGGATGGTGCTGTGCGGTGGATGGCGCTGTGCGGTGGCGTGCCAAGGCTTTTGGCGGGAAATTAGCGCAGCGCCGCCGGCCTGAGCACTCTCGTTGAATGTGATGGTCTTAGGATGCCGTATGACGGCAGCTGACGGCATTGGCTCATGTTTTTCTATGAGCCGACGGCTCAAAGAAAAACATATGCATGAGATGGATCTGATGTATTAAGATGGATCTGATCATGAGGAGCACCGCCGGGCAAACTAGTCGCATAGTTAAGTGCTTCTCTGCTGAGCCACCACCATTTCTGAAAGCACGCATACCTTGTTCAGATGCTATCAGGTATCAGAGAGGACCCTCTGGTTGAGGTCACAAAGCCAAGGTGGATTCAAATGCAAGGACCTAACTCTTCTTCCGAACACACACACACACACACACACACACACATCTAAAACACACCAAAGCATGCAGACTATATTTTGAATAGTGTAGTGCTGGGCCATATGGCCAAAGTCTTACATGCCAATATAGGTCATTTGATACCTCGATATATCGCGATAAAGTCTAGGCTAGATCATAATATAGGCCTACAATGTTTTCTAATGTTCTTAATACATAAACAGGCATAGTCTATATAAAATAACCACATGATAAAGCTTATTTTTTTGCAAATAATTAGAGATGGGAACCATCCGATCCAATATCGGTATCGGGCACTCATCCAGATATCGACTGATGCCACCGCTTCCACGTACCGATCCATATTCCATAGCTGATGTTTCCATGAATTATAAATGTGTAATAATGCAACTTTTAGCCACAAATTAATTAGTAGTGAAACAACTTTTTTAAATGCTGTGTGGTTTACTCAGGCCTCATATAAACCTTACAAATAATACCAACAACTACAAGAAGAATATAAATGATAATAATAATAATATATTCAGGAATAAAGAGCTCTGGTATCGGAATTGTATCGTATCGGTATCGGATCGGTGCATCTCTACCAAATAATATGACAGCTAGAACAGTCTGGTTAACCGTGAGAAAACAACATCACTGTACTATGATGCTGATAACACTTAGGCCTATGCCATATTCATGATTTGTAAAACATCCAAAAATCTCAGATATATAGATATAAGATCAGTAGGCTATATTGTCCTGGCCCTATAGAATCAGGGTTTAATTGGAATTCTGGACGTGTGAAGATTGGTGGCCAAATATGACATTATGTGCTATATGTTCCTCCTGCTGCTCTGCTGGCTGCTTTAAAATCATTTCCATGTGAACCCATGGTTCCCTCTGACAGGCCGCTGACTGAGATATCAGTGTAGTTCTTTGACCACCAATTCATCCCCAAATGCAAGTCCTAATCATCCTCTCACGATCGCATTGCGTGCGCGCCGGAGGCTCATAGGAAGAGGGCAGAGACTCTGAGAATCCCTCCGGACTAATCTGAGCGGTGACCTCACTGGCTTCTTGGCAACCTCCGCTCAGGCGTTTGTTTGGCAACGCCAGCACAGTGATTGCTCCCAGAGTGTGCACTCCGCCATGTTTGTGTGTTGCCTTCATAAACTACAAACCAACCAAACCAAACCAAGGCAAGCAGAGCCATGCCGTGTAAGCCTAAACTTTGTGCACTTTTACATTTGACATTTATTCTACGCTGTAGCGTGTCATGGAACCATATTGACTACCACATTTAATTTTTGATAGAAACTCAGGCTTCGAAGGGGTATCATAAATATCTCTATATTTTAAATGTTTAATTCTCTGACGAATCATTGATAGAGACCCTCATTTACAATGATTATTTATGATTACAAACACTAATAAAACGAGCAAAAACAGAACAAAAACACAGTTGCAAAACATTTAAAAAAAATTATTACAGGGCAGATATGGGACGCTCATGAAGTATCTCCAAAAGTGTCCAAAGTGAGTGAAGGTGTCTTGACTTGCAGGTGATTGTTAAAGTATGAATTTCCACGATTGCGCTGGTAAACAGTCAGGAAAACACATCCAAGTGAACTGTTGAGCCTGTTGAGCTGGAGGCATTAGCCTGGTTGAAGCGTGGATGTATTGTAGTTGAGGGCCACTGTGTGGGAGACTTGAAAGTGACTAACATTCAACTTTTACGAGGCCTCGCAAGACACATCTCTCCTTCCCCATTAGCACATTCGGTGAGGCCTGCTACCCATGAATCGCGCTGCGCTACACCACGGCGATAAGCGGTGTTTTCGTTTCGTGTTTCGCTAATTTGTTTGGCTGATTTGTAACACATCGCTAATCGTTCATTTGCAAGCCATTGGCAATTGCTAATTTGTAACACCTTATAACCTTAGAGTGAAAGGAATCAAGGTTATCAAGGTTGCACCATGCTAACCAAACTCTTATTGTACTTAACATAATAGCTTTGTCATAATTTTTTGCAATGAAACGTTGGCAATTTAACAGCTCGGAGCACGGCTCGACTCGGCGACCGATACCTGGGGGCGGTGGTGGGTGGGGGGGGGGGGGGGGGGGGGAGGCAGGAGGGACCCCCCGGAGCAGACAAAGAGGCCCTCAGCAGCCGAGCCAAGTCTGACCCCGCCGAGAGAGGATTGGTTAAAACAAACAGCCCTTCTGTTACCCCCACTCCCATCACCATCACCACCACCACCACCACCACCACCACCCCACCCACACATCCCATCTTCATTTCCAGAGTGAAGTCACAAACGGCGCTTGTACTGCTTTGCGAGGCGGGACCAGCTAGGGGCCGCTGCCAGGGGGCCCCTAGCTGGTCGATGCACCGGCCGGGGCGGGGGGAGCAGCACGGCGCAAAGGCGGATGTTTCCCCCGCTACGCTCCCCAGAAATGAATAAAAACCTCAAGGCAATAAGAGCACTGTCTAACGGGTGTAGTGATTTGCAGCAGGCTGACGAGCATCGAGCTAATTGTTTTAACGACACGTTCAGAGCTGTATGCTGGCCTTGCAGAGAGCTACTGGTAAACAAAGTCAAGGCCCTTGTGTCTTAAATAAGATGCAACTGCCATCTCTAATGCTACGGATAGAGACGGCATTTAATATAACAAGCAACATGATTTAGCATTACCTGCACAGCAACGTTGAGGAAAAAAACAATCCTCAACAACAAGAGCAAATTAATAAATACACATGCTTATAAAAAGAAAGAACACCTCATTGTTATAACAAACCTAAATATACATCTAAATGTTTGAACCAACGGGCCTCTTGACCAATGAACGACTGGCAACACACCTGACCTGACTACAGCGCCAAACGAGGATGGATAACTGCGCTGGCCACCAGAACCCATGTTACACAAACAATGCACCTGTTCCTCGTTAGGGTGCTCAGAGATGACAGATGATGAGGGGACGGTCAATGGGCCTCTCCTCTCTCCTCTCCCCCCTCTTCTCTCCTCTCTCCCCTCTCTTCCCTCTCTCTCCTATCTCTCCTCCCCTCTTCCTCTTCCTCCTCTCTCCTCTCTCTCCTCTCTCCTCTCTCCTCTCCTCTCTCCTCTCTCCTCTCTCCTCTCTCCCCTCTCTCCTCTCTCTCCTCTCTCCCCTCTCTCCCTCTCTCCCCTCTCCCCTCTCTCTGAGCGCGCTCACAATGGAGCCTTTAGAAGCGGCCTCATCAATATTTTAACTTCAAAGCCCGGGTGAGAGGAGGCTGAAGAGTGTGTGCGTGTGCATGTGTGTGTCCACATGAGTGGAAGTGTGTGTGTGTGTGTGTGTGACAGTGAGTCTGTGTGTGTGTGCATGTTTGCATGTGTTGCATGTGTCAGCGTGTGTGTGTGTGTGACAGTGTGTGTGTGTGTGTGTGTGTGTGTGATGTGTGTGTGTGTGTGTGTGTGCTCATTCATGTCCCCTGGGTAAGTGGCAC
>PIJE02001170.1:120693-135693 GCA_002895965.2 Coryphaenoides rupestris | reverse complement strand
CCTGATTAGCATCTAACAAGGTTGCGTCTTTCAGAAATGGTGGTGCTCAGCAGAGAAGCACTTAACTATGCGACTAGTTTGCCCGGCGGTGCTCCTCATGATCAGATCCATCTAATACATCAGATCCATCTCATGCATATGTTTTTCTTTGAGCCGTCGGCTCATAGAAAAACATGAGCCAATGCCGTCAGCTGCCGTCATACGGCATCCTAAGACCATCACATTCAACGAGAGTGCTCAGGCCGGCGGCGCTGCGCTAATTTCCCGCCAAAAGCCTTGGCACGCCACCGCACAGCGCCATCCACCGCACAGCGCCATCCACCGCACAGCGCCATCCACCCCCCGGCCGTTACGTCAAACACAGAGCAAGACTTAAAATGGAATCTGCCGACAGCGCAAGCTAAGAATTAGGCTAACACCGGGTAAAAGGAGGAGTCATGATTCTCCAGCAATACATATCATGTGACCCTGTCCTGATTCCTAATGCTTTTACTTGTACACACAGTTCATGCAGAATGTAGATCATTTGCGTTCGGTAGGCCTAAATGGAGTGTAGGTCATAGTGCTAGTGTAGATCTAACATCTGTCTGCTGAATAACAGAAAATCGGGTCAGCTGGATTGGTTGACATTCTTGGCAGAACACAACAGTTGCTCCAAACTATTGGATCGCAAACTGGCTCATTTTCCAAGCACTGGATCAACTCGACACATTTTCCGTCCCTATCAGTTAGTGCGGCTCAAAGTTCCATAAAGTTCCTGGGTCTCTCAGACAATATTGCCGGCATCATTCATGCTGAAATATATGAAAGGCCTAGCATTGGGCCGGGGTCGACTGAAAATGTCGCGCTATAGGATTTGGCACGGCCGCTCTGCTGCCTCTCTCGTCTCGAGCAAGATCCCATCTTAGTTGTGGTGGTGGTGGTGGTGGTGCGGTGGTATCTGTCTATGCCGATGAGCTGATGCGGTGGTTGACAACTTGCCTTCTTCGCCGACTGTTGTTCAGCCTCCCAGCTCGGGCGCCGCAGGTTTGACCCGGGAAAAGAAAGAAAAAGAAAAAAGCCGACCAACGAACACACGTATAAATAGAGAGCCGTGCATCGTGGCACAGCACAGCACAGCACAGTAGCCGATTAGACCGACCTAACTTTTGGCACAGACGAGATAGGGGAAAGTAGGCCAGTCTCTTCAGCCAACCTCGCCGCTGCAGTTTTCCCGCAGAATTTATAGCGAGGTGAACCTCTGCACCGTCCTCCAAAACGGTGCCGTTCGCAGGCACGACGCCGCGACGTGGGCCCCAGTTACTCAGCGAGCGCTGTGTATCTGCCATCTGCTCTTAAATTCAGAGAGCAAAGCTAAATGCAAGTGCAAGGAGAGGACAATCACTCAAACTACAGCTGCTCCCGAGCCCCGCCAGAATTTAGTCGGTCTCCGCCGGATTCACTTGACGCTCAGCAAATTCTTATTCCTCCGCCGCGACGCCGCTTGATACCGGGGCACCGTGATGCCGTCATCATCAAAAACAACAGCTGGAGAGATAAGAACAAAACACCGTTTGATAACAGAAAGCCTATGTGCCCTCAATGTAAAATTACAAAACGGTGAAGTAAACACTTAAAACGCCTGAACAGCAACTGAATGAATCAAGCGCACGGTAAATGTCAGGTTGAAATGATCAGCGTGGGCTCACGGCTTTTTCACAGCATTGTGTACAATGTTGACTATTGAATCCATCTTAACCATCGAAAGCCATATTGCAGCGTACATAGCTGGCCATTATGTAAACTATTAAGCGATAAAAACCAGTCTGTGCCGCAGACGGAGCCTTCTGTTCATTGGTTCCGTGTCGTTCTCCGGCCATATTTCATTTTAACTCCCTCCCGGTTATTAGGTGTCCAGTGAGCCCGCGTGCTGCATTACATATATTCCCCCCCAAGTGCTGCCAAATAATATGTCCGGATCGCTCGATAGATTGTTGGTTTTCTAATTAAGTCGAAGAATCCGTTCACCATAACATGCCGCGCGCGTAATGGAAAATGGCCGTCAAATGGCCGGAAAGCGATCTCTTTAATTTGCTTTGCTTTGTCTGGGACACGGGCCAAGAAAAACTCTTGCTCTTCTTTATGTTGTGATGTTCCGAAACATAATCAAATATTTGGATTCATGATTTTATATAGGCAACGCAATGGACGACAAAACAACTCCACGCTTTGGTCTTCATGATCGGGGCCCGAGAAAAATCACTTTCCATATTCATATTCATCGTCTCTATCTCTCTCTCTCTCTCTCGCTCTGTCTGTCTCTCTCTCTCTCTCTCTCTCTCTCTCTCTCTCTCTCTCTCTCTCCCCGTCTCTCTGTTATTCCTCCTTGTTCTCTGGTCTGTTTGGCCCTATCCACCTCTGTGTCACGGGCCACAACATGATGCTGTCTGCTGTGTTGCCGTCGTTTGCATCATCACCCCCCCCCCCCCCCTCGTACCCGTGCTGGTGTGGGAGATGTACGCACAAGGAGAGAGATTATGCTGCTGGTTGTACGTCTGTGTGTGTGTGTGTGTGTGTGTGTATGTGTGTACTGTGCGCTGTGCGCTCAGTGTGTTTTCACTGAGTGCTGATGTGGACATAGGCTTAAAATATAGGGTGGGGGTGTGTGTTCACTCGTGTGTGTGTGTGTGTGTGTGTGTGTGTTGTGTGTGTGTATGTGTTGTATGTGTATGTGTGTGTGTGTGTGTGTGTGTGTGTGAGGGGGGGGGGGTGTCTCTGTGACAATATCTAGGAATCAACATCACTGCAACACATGCACTCTATAGGTTGGGTGGGTATATAATACATCTGCTCTATAATTAGGAGGACCCCCCCGCTCCCATCCCCCCGGCCTCCGGTAAGGCGGCAACAAGGGGACCTCGGAGACACAGGTCTGGGCGGCGGAGAGTGGGTGGGTGGTGGTTAGTGGGGGGGGGGGGGGGGTTCAGTAGAATGCAGGCTGATATTAACTCTTTCTCCCATTTTAATTCCTCGCCGCTGATTCAGAGGTCAATGTAATCTCTAATGGGTTCACAGAGGGCACCGAATGAATCAGACAGAGGGAGAGAGAGAGGCAGAGGCAGAGGACGAGAGCGAGAGAGGCAGAGAGAGAGAGAGAGAGAGAGAGAGAGAGGAGAGAGAGGGGAGGGAGGGATACAGATGGAAGGTGTGAGAGACAGACAGACAGGCAGACAGGAAGAGAGATGGTGAGGAAGCGATGGGGCAGACAGACTGATAGAGGTCGTCAGAAAGGTGTGTGTGTGTGTGTGTTGTGTGTGTTGTGTTGTGTGTGTGTGTGTGTGTGAGTGTGTGAGTGTGTGAGTGTGCTGTGTGTGTGTGAGGGGGCAGGGCAGGTACGAGATGGAAGGCTAACACAGGAAAAGGTGTCCTGCCTAATGGCAAGCCCCCTGCCTGTCCCCGATCAATCTGGCAGTGACAAGCTCAACAGAGAGCTCCTCCAGCGTGGAAGTGAGCCGAGGGTGGATGCAGCAGACAGATACAAGTGGGCAGCTTGTGAACACCTTTCCGTTTCCAGGCGGGCCTGACAATCTGGATATTGCCATCAGGAGGAGGAGGAAGAGGTGTAGGAGGACGAGGGACTCCTGGAGCAATTGCTAAACGTTATTATCCGACCACCGTTCTAGGGCAGAACGGTCCATGGATGGATGGATGGATGGATGGATGATGGACAAGCAGTACAGCATCACAAATATAACCATGTTGTATTTGTGTAGTGTCCGGGCCATAGTACTACGGGAAGTGATGTAATGGAAGCTTCCTGAATTTCATCATCACGGTGTCTCTGTGTGGTCATGGCCTCTCTTGTATCTGTTGTTTACTCACCTGACTCTCTCTCTCTCTCTCTCTCTCTCTCTCTCTCTTCTCTCTCTCTCTCTCTCTGGGTCTCTCTGTCATCACAGGCTTACTGGGAGTTAGTGTGTGGTGTCTAACGGGCTTGTGGAGCCCTTTATAGCCACACACAGCAGCAGCTTTCCAGGCCGCCACCCCCCCCCTAACCACAACCACAGTCGAATGTTATGTATTGCAGTTTGTAGTTGAATGTAGACAGAGCAGGCGGTACACTGCTAGAATGCTAGTGCTCTTCCTGAGTGTGTGAGTGTGTGTGTGTGTGTGTGGTGATGGCTGGTTTAACATGTGGGCATTGATTAGCCTAATGCACCACAGGTGTGCAGCCTCACCAAGGCAGCCAGGTGAGGCTACTTAAACCAGCCACCAACCACACACACACTCACTCACTCACTCACACACACACACACACACTCACACTCACACTCACACTCCACAGAGGCTAAACAAGTCTCTCTCCGTCAGAGAGACAGAGAGAGATTAAAGTAACAACATTGGTGTGCTGTGTTCAGTGAATGGCAACGTGTTGGGTGCACAGACACACAGAGCACATGAATCGGCGTGTGTTCTGAATGAACACTAGACCCCCCGGTGGTCCGGTCCAACAACGTGGAGCAATGATTTCCATAACTGTGATGATGAGGATGATTTCACGGCGATGACATCACGTGGAGTGTTTGTGCTATGGAATGACATCATCCTGTTTTAACGGATGAATTTTAGGCTTCATGTGTGAGTGGTGGGCTGGCGGTGGTGGTAGCCAGCAGCACGCAAGCCCTCCTCAGAGTTTGTCTCTGGTTGTCATGGTTACCGTTTACCAAGGAGTGTGTGTGTGTGTGTGTGTGTGTGTGTGTGTGTGTGTGTGTGTGTGTGTGTGTGTATGGGCGGTAAAGTACCACTTTACAAGATATGCAGTTTTCCAATCTTTACACGTCCGAGCGATGTTGAAGTATTTCTGTGCCTGTTGAATTTTTGATTCTGATTGTATTTTAGAGAAGTGGTGCTCTTCATTTTACACCAGAGAGAGGGAGGAAGATAAAGGAAGAGATGGAGAGATAGATAGATCGGGAGAGACAAAGAGAGGGAGAGAGAGAGAGAGAGAGAGGGAGGTTTGGTAGTCGGAGGGCACCAGCAGTGCTCGGTGTCTGCAGGTGTGATTTGCTGCTGCCGTTTCCATTTCCCTCCGTCAGTGTTCCTCCTTAAACCTCCATCATCATCCATCAAGAAGCAGGTTTATTCTTCTCTGCCAGACCCAAATGTTAAACACTTCACTTAATCATTCCTCCCCCTCTTCTCCCCCTCTTCTTCCCCCTCTTCTCCCCACCTCCGTCACTTCTACTTCACTTTCTGTCTTGCTGCATCTTCTTCCCTGTTTCCTCTCTCCCCCTCTCTCTCCCCCCCCTCTCTCTCGCCCCCCTCCCTCTCTCTCTCTCTCCCCTCCTCCCCCTCTCCCTCCCTCTCCCCTCTCTCTCTCCCCCCCCCCTCTCTCTCTCCCCCCTCTCTCTCTCTCTCCCCCTCCCTCCTCTCTCCCCCCCTCTCTCTCTCCCCTCTCTCTCCCTCTCTCTCTCTCCCCTCCTCCTCTCCCCCCTCTCCTCTCCTCCCCCCTCTCTCCTCCTCTCCCTCTCCTCTCCCCTCTCTCCCTCTCCCCCCCCTCTCTTCCTCTCCCTCTCTCTCTCCTCTCTCCCTCTCTCTCCACTCCCACTCTCTCTCCCTTCTCCCCCTCTCCTCCCCATCCCGTGAGCCAGCTGGTGGGCGGGGAGTTCGACCTGGAGATGAACTTCATCATCCAGGAGGCGGAGAGCATCGGCTGCATGGTGGAGCTGCTGTCCCACTGCCAGGTCACCTGCCAGGCGGAGATCTGGAGCATGTTCACCGCCGTCCTGCGCAAGAGCGTCCGCAACCTGCAGACCAGCACCGAGGTGGGGCTGATCCAGCAGGTGCTGCTCAGCATGGGCACCGTGGACGACATGATCGCCGGTAAAGGGGGGACTCGCTCTGGGTGTGGTGTGGGGCTGTGGGGTGGTGGGGATTTGGTGTGTGTGTGTTTGTGTGTGTGGGGGGGGGGCATGATTATTAGTATTGTGATCACTATTATTTATTCATTTTGGGGAACACAATTCTGTTATTGCACTTTATTAATCATCTTTATAAACAATAATCATGTATTTTGGAGATCAATAAATCAATAAACTCAAATGCACAAATATTTGAATCACATGAGTTCAGTCTTGTTAAGGCTACATATAAATATAGCCTACAGTATATAAATGAAATGTTACAAAAAAAATAGCAGAATACCACACTGTGTTCTGGAGTTGCGACATATTGTCTGTAAATGCGCACATTGAATAATAATAAATAATGGAAAAAAGTTGAACCCACAGCCATGATCAATTAATTGCAGAAGCCAATATCGACATGGCAATTAATATACGATGAATTGTGCAGCCCTAGGATGTGTGTGTGTGTGTGTGTGTCTGTGTGTGTGTGTTGATTTACATGTAAATACAGGTCTCTAAAGTGGACATGGATGGTCCTAAACATTAAACTATGTTATTAATTAGTCACATAGCGGACACTCGTAATGGAAGCATCTCGCAATGGAAACATCTCAAGTAATTCCATATTCCAAACATAAAATCCAGTCCATTTGAATCCTGCAGACCTTATGGGTCCGGCGACGCCGCTAAATCTGCCTTTTACAATTTCCTTTCCATCAAATCTCATTCCAGCCCCATACGAACGTTTAGGAGTAACGCCTGTATTTTCTCTCAATTGTCTATACCTCACTTATCGCCAAGACTCAATTTAAACTCCTCGCCAACCCGCAGATCGTTGTTGACGTTCAGCGTCGTAGTCTTTAGTTCTGACGCATTCAGCTCTGGCGACATGATCCGTGGCTAACGGCTGGACGCTATCTTCTCCCATCGATTTTTCGGATCTAACACAGCGGCAAGGTAATCTCCGAGTGCGCTTTCCATATATGCGTGTCCCAGCCACAAATCTGCAGTCGCGACGAGCTCCCGATTGGATGGTGCGGTCAGACCTTTTACCTATACTGGCGTGCGTCAGTTTAGTCTGTATTCTTCATCTGATCATTAGCGAGTCCTCAGTGCGAAATCCATAATTTTATTTTGTGTGTTTCGTGTCCAGTGTGATGCAGAGCTCTTGTGAAGCTCCCTGGTCAACTGACTTATGCGCCACGGTGCTCTGTGTGTTAGGCCACACTTATAGTCAAATTATCGTGTGGTACAGTGTTGAGTTCGGGAACCTTGACCCAGCTACGTTTACATCATCCGTCTGCTCTGGCAGTCCTTTTCTGTGGCACATTAGTGCTCTTGTTCACTTAGAGTATCGTCTTCGCTCACGCAGTGCGTATGCATTTTGTCACTACAACTGGCCGTCCACACGACAGAGTTACACTCGGTAGAGCAAGCATGATCGCTACCACGTAGAAACTAAAAAAGATAGCTCCGTTCTTGACTGTTTGGCTATTGTGATGTCTGGTCGTACTCATTTAGAATACTGTGCTCTCACAGGTGAAGTTCTGCTGCTCTAAGTGTCATGATCGCTCCTGAAATACTCTCACCAGATTGTACTGAGACGAAATACGCGAAAAATGAATGAGTGTTTGGGAGGAGGGCAGTCCAGACATTTTTGAATAGTGTGTTTTGAGCGATCACGACTAGCCTAGCTCTCGAGTGCTAGTCTCCGATAGTCTAAGCCCAAAACATCTCTATTTCAAAAAATTCCACTTTGATTTCAACCAATGTGCGTATAAGTTTTCTCAATGACGCGTTTCCAGAGCAACTGATCTTTCCCCACAACCCCACATTACCAGCCAAAAGGCAACACTACGAGCTAGCTTTCTGTAGTCCAACACAACAAACTCTTACAGACACTCCTCTCTCCAACACTCACTCATGTTTCCGTCGTCATCATCAGTGAGATTTCAGAGCGATTCATCACCTTGACCAAGTCTTGGTCAGACACAATAACAAACAGATCAAGCACTTTTAGTTTACGTTACAATGCCAGACGTTTCGTGGCGGAAGTTGTTCAATGTTGGAAAAACTTCAAAAATTGTTATCCGTAGACTCAAAACGATGAGAAAATGTGGTCCGGGTTGACAAATCCCAAAGTTATTCTTTAATACACACAAACACTGGCCTAACCCGAGCCGTCACAAAACATGACTAATGCAGACCTATCAGAGCAGCACACAGAGATGTATTGGCACAGCTCTGCTCATGGGCTGATCGTGTGTTAGCGCCCCAGAGACCTCCGCTGTGTTATCTCAGAGCCTTCCAGCCGCGTTGCCAGCCGAGAGATAGACTCACCCGACCCGACCGGGGATGAGCTCGATTGTAAAACAGAGCATCCCTCCACGTCTCTGTAGTAGTAGGACGAGCGGCGGTGAGCCTGACTTAACATTCATGATTCAACGCACAAATTGATCCGCTCTCCCACCAGCCCAGTGAACGCTCTCGGGCCACCTGCTTCTTTTTTTTTATTAACTTCTTTTCGCGCAAGGAAATGTGTCGCTCTCTCTCTCGCTGTGCACAGCGCCGGCGTCGGTGTGACCGCTTTCTCTCTCTCTCACCCTCCCTAATACACCACGAGCACCGCTGTGCCGCTAACAGAGCCTTCTTTAGAGACAACCTCACCGCCACGGACAGATCCATACGTAAACCGCAGCTCCCCGGACAGGCTTTGAAATATGGGGCCGTAGACTCTCTCCCGGTGTGCTTCCTCGCGGCCCGAAATACACAAGACACAGGCGTCCGCCGTAGACTGCCCACAGCCCGGCGCCTCCGTTCTAATAATATTTGCACTTTGGCTGGTCTACATTTACCTTTTACATTCAGGGCATTTGGCAGACATGCTTAGTTTTTGTCCGAGTGGCTTACGATAAGTACTGTACATTTGTCCAAAGAGAGTGAAACAATATAATGCTGACGGTGCAGTAGTATTTCAATAGAACAACTTTCAAGCGCTTCATAATTGCTTGGTTAACCCCTTGCTGGTGAACAGACGGTCTGATGGTCTAATTAGTTTTCTCTCTGTGCGCACAGCTACGTGGCCCTCAAACAGATCAAACCTCATGGAAATGTGAAGAGAAATGAGTACAAATGACTAATTGTTTAAATACGTACCTTTGTACCGGAGGCGATGCACCGCAGCAGAGCAAGCTTGTGGGTGTTTTTACATGGCACATTAAAATGAATCAATCAAATCAATGTGTAAGCAATGATCCTGTCGTTAAAACGGTCTCGTTCATTAATTCAGCACCAGTTAATACAGCCGACACTTCCAAACCCCCGCATAGACAACATCTGCATTATCACTCGGCAAAACTCAAGATGCGCACAATGAAGCCGATCATCTGTGTTTAAAATCCTCTGCAATGGCACGCGACCACGCGCCGCAAAGACCGAGAGTAAAAAAAAACCCGCCTGCTCCACCTCTGTCCGTGTTGCAGGTGTTTCGGGTCCTTGATGAGCGCTGCCTTCTGCTCAGAAGAACCCTGTATCGCCCGCCGGACGGCAGCTCATAAAACACAGCGGGGGGGAAAGTGTCTATCCCCACAAATTGTCCATCTCCATCGGGGAGGAAATGGCCCTTTTATGAGCCGGCGTCACGTCACGTCCTCTGTGCCGGGGACCTGATGCTGAGCGCCGTGTCGTCTGGCCAGGCCCTGCCGCCGCCGCCGCGGGGGGCTACAAATGATCCGTGTGGAGTGGACAGGGAAAGTCAATGAAAGTCAATGTGCCGAGGAGGGCCACGTCGTGTGAGAGTCCGCAGTGGACATGGAGTTTTGTGGCTGAATGCTGAGACAAGAAATGAGTGTCGGCACTGGTCATTTCTGGTCCCAGTATAGCAATATTTTATTAGTATTTAGAATTAGCTTTTACATTCAACCGCATTTGCGAAAAAAAAAAACCTCAGGAAATATCACGTTAGGCTGATATGAAGTCTCCACTGACTCACTGAGAAAAAAACGTGGCTCAAGTTTAATAAAGTGATCAAGAACAGCGTATCCTAATGGCAGATTTTTTTGATCAATGATCAGATATGAGACAATGTCATACACACACCATAGATTCATCACTAATGTCCCAGAAAAGGTTCTGAATCAATTACATTTGGAAGTCCAAACACAGGGGTCTAATTTTGACTGGCTCAAAGGTTCTTTATGTTATCAGGAATATTACCCCGCAGAATGAACATTGTGGAGCGTACACGCCAGGGACATTACTAATGGTAATGGACTGCATTCATATAGCGCTCTTCAGACCTCTGGCCACAAAGCCTTTTACAATTAGTGCCTCACAGTCACCCATCACCCATACACACATTCATACACCAACGGCGGTGTCAGCACATCGGAGGGCGGTTAGGGTTAGCTAGTCTTGCTCAGGGTCACCTCGACACTTCCAACGTGGTTTTTATAAGTAATGTGGCCCAACTGAAGTACACGAGGCAAATTTACCACAGCGCCCTCTGTAGGAGGATACAGCTACACAGGTCTCCAATGTCTCTAATTGGCTTTATCTCTTCTGATTCTCTCTCTCTCCCCATGTCTCCCTCTATGTCTCTCTCCCTCTCCCCAGACCTGCTGGTGGACATGCTGGGGGTGATGGCCAGCTACAGCATCACAGTGAAGGAGCTCAAGCTGCTCTTCAGCATGCTGAGAGGGGACAACGGTGTCTGGGTGAGTCCACTCTGTCTGTGTGTGTGTGTGTGTGTGTGTGTGTGTGTGTGTGTGTGTGTGTGTGTGTGTGTGTGTGTGTGTGTGTGTGTGTGAGTGTGTGTGTGTGTGTGTGTGTGTGTGTGTGTGTGTGTGTGTGTGTGTGTGTGTGTGTGTGTGTATATCACAGGGTATATATTTCAGTTGGCAGGTTTGGTTTATGCCATGTTTGATGGCCGCCCTCCCACGGACGCCACAATAACTTTGGTCCCTGACACTGTGTTTATGTTCGGTCCATCTTGTGTCAATGTGTGTGTTTCTCCTATGGAGTATATAATGGAGTATACTATAATGTATTGTAGCAAATACTGCCGTTATTTTTGATAATAAAAAACGAACCCGCCCCAGTAGGGATGCACCAGTGTGTACAGACACACTATCTCTCTTGGCCGGTCATTTAAAAAATCACAGATAGTTCATTCCAAAAGGCATGGTTGATCCCTCTGCCAAGGTGCTTGTATTTTCTTGTAAACGGCTGTACTACACTGACCGTCTGTCTCGAGCAACATTAAAGAAATTGTGTTCCAGAGCTTGTGATGGCCAAGTAGCCGTCTCCCATGTCTTGAGGCCGTGCCAAGCCCAACAGTCATGTGGAAACCTTGAGGAGTGCTAACTACATGTTGCTGTGATGTTGTTTTGGACATTGTTCATTCACTTACTCCCTTTTACTTGGTATTTGGTTATTTTATGTATTAATAGTCCCGGGGTACATTTCCTGTGCTGTCTCTTTTTGGCCAATTAAGCTAGCATTTCATGGCAGCGTATGCACCCGTTTATTATTCAAATACATATTATTATTTTTATTCAGAATGCGTAGTGGATAGCACTGATAGCAGACAATGTTTGGAAGGAACAGCAACAAAATGCGACCATGCAAATCAAATTATCACCAAGAAGTCGAAGAACCGGCAGTTTGCATGACTGAGTGAGAAACGGTGGAGGAGGTAAAAGAGATGAGTTAGTCTCAAGTAAGCAGAGAACTCAATAGTTATCCATGCTGCTGAGATGATTTGGAGCAAGAGAGAGAGAGAAAGACTGTCAATCACCTGTCAACCCCCCCTTTTATTCAGTTGTTTTTTTTGTATTATTTATTTTTTTCCCCATTTTTTATAGTTTTTTGTATTTTATATTTGTATTTTTGTTTTTTTTATATATTTTTTTATATTACATTTTTTTTAAGTTGACTTACTTACCTGTATATATTTACTATATTTAGTATATTTTAGAAACTCATATTTATACATTTGATTGCAATATTTCAGCTTTGTTTACATATTTCTTTGTTATAGAATTTCTGCAATTGTACATTTGCAAAACAACAATTGTAAATTTGATTTGTTTTGTATTAGTTTTACTCGCTTTGGCAATGTAAATGTACGTTTCCCATGCCAATAAAGCTCTTTAAATTGAATTTAATTGAGACAGAGACAGACAGAGAGGGAGACAGGGAGAGGGAGACAGGGAGAGGGGGGGAGGGTGAGAGAGAGAGACAGCTTTTCAGGTATTTCACGACCCCACTCAGCCAGGCATGTGAGACAAAAGGACGGCAACCAATCAAGGACAAAATAGGAGCCACGCTGACCTGTAATTACAACGGAAAGCATGGCAGCAAAGCTGAAAGTGTGATGGATGGAGTTCTTTCGTAGTTCTTTAGGATATTCCAAAAAATACCAAAAGCTGGCACAGCACGGCCGCTGTTCACCGTCTTTAGTCACACTTTTGAATGCGAGATTGCAATTGCAGAGAGAGTTTCGGTTTTGAGAGAAGGGACAAATGAATCAATACACATGGCAGCAAAAATGGCAGAATTTCATCAGGAGTTATTCATCAGTAGTTCCTGGCCAAGGTGTTTAAAACGCTTCCTAAAATACACCAAAGCATAAACAAAAACAGTACATGCAGTTTAAACACACAGTTGTTAAAAACAGTAAAACCAGAAATAACAAGCATACACACAGAACGGCACTGGAAACAAATATACGTACAGAGACACATATTATGCAGAGAAATCTCCATATAGAACGACATTGCATAACAAGCCGGACTTATAGAAAAGAGCAGCAAACGGAGAGTTTAGAGCAGACGTGTGTACGTATTAATCATCCATCGGCTGAATTGGTGACAGCTAAATATTGAGTGTCTGAGATTTGGAGTCGTTTTCCACTGGGGAGTGGAATGGGTGTGTGTGTGTGTGTGTGTGTGTGATAATGTGTTGTGTTGGCAGAATCGTTGCCTTCCACAGACACTTAACGACCAAAACAGTTACATTCATCTTCATCTATCGTTAGGTGTGTGTGTGTGTGTGTGTGTGTGTGTGTGTTCATCTATCGTAGTGTGTGTGTGTGTGTGTGTGTGTGTGGTCTCTCATCACGTTTTCTAAATTTGAAAATGGGTCTAGTGTGTGCCAGGAATAAATGAGCTAGCATTAAACCTTGGTCAAGTTCAACCGGGTTCAAGGTTCGAACCGTTTAAACCCGGGTTCGAGTGTTTGACCCGGAACAGCAGTTGTTGTGACGATGACATTGGAAGCGGTTGCAGTCTTTTTTCCAGTGTGTGTGTGTGTGTGTGTGTGTGTGTGTGTGTGTGTGTGTGTGTGTGTGTGTGTGTGTGTGTGTGTGTGTGTGTGTGTGTGTGTGTGTGTGTGTGTGTGTGTGTGTGTCTGTAGGCTTGATCTAAGTCAAATGTCTACAACCAAAAACAGGTCCATGCGTCACTTCGCCCCACTTCCACAGGTTTTGACTGCCAGCGTTTTGCAAAACCATCAACACCGTTACCTGCACCAGGATCAGGTGCTTGATTGCAGCATCATCACCCGTCCATTTGTCCAATGACCTTCTATCTTTGTTTCTTTCTTTACCTCCCCTTCTCTCTCTCTCTCTCTTTCCCATCCTGTCCATCCCATCTCTACTTCACCACCAGCACTCTCCAGGGACAGTTCAATTAACGGTTGCCATGGCATCCATCATTTGTTGCCGGGGTGGGCGGCGCTGATAGAAGACTTATTGATCTTGTAGATCTGTGGCCGAGCCAAGATGTTGGGCTGTGGGGAGTGAGGGGGGGAGGGGGGGGGTTGTGTCTTTTCTTTTTTTACAGGTTCTCTCTGCTGTTATAACCCACACTGTCATAAATAACTTGATTCTGTGCTTCCTTCCGTCCTTCCGTCCGGCTTTCCTCTCCTCCTCCCCTCTCCTCCCCTCCTCCAGCCCAGACATGCCATCAAGCTGCTGTCTGTTTTGAACCAGATGCCCCAGA
This sequence comes from Coryphaenoides rupestris, assembly GCA_002895965.2. Classification (NCBI taxonomy): domain Eukaryota; kingdom Metazoa; phylum Chordata; class Actinopteri; order Gadiformes; family Macrouridae; genus Coryphaenoides; species Coryphaenoides rupestris. Next base: position 121,805 of record PIJE02001170.1, on the reverse strand, counting down.
GACACGGTCCAGACACCTTCTTTAACTTCCCAGGGAGAAGTGCAGCGGTAACACGCACACACGCACGCACACACACACACACACACACGCACACACACACACACGCACACATACACACACACACACACAAATGGGTACAAAGTGACACACATACACGCACACATGCACATGCATTAAACAAAAAAACGTCTTTCAGGCTTAATGGCATTGACTCACTTTGCCGTTCCAAATTACCGCCCAAGCAGCACTGAGCAATGATTAAAATTGTTAAAAGGAGGGAACTATTGATTGGAGGCACGTTGACTGTGGCTTTGTCATCTGTATTGTGGACACTCTCTTCCAGGCTATCGCGTTGCCACCGATCGCTAAAATGGCCTTACCAGAATGGATTCACCCTCAACACCTGGTTCAGACAAGACCCGCTCAACAACATCAACGTGGACAAAGACAAGCCCTATCTCTATTGGTAAGCAGCGCGCGCACTGTTGCTGTTGCCACAAACTGCGGCGCACTCTGTCGCTACTGGGACTGTTTCACACTCAAAGAAGAACACCCCTGTCTCGTCTTGGTCTTAAAGTGTGGAAAGACCGGTTCGCCACTGTGAGAAACGGACTTTGTTTGCGCCGCAGTTTGTGGCAACAGCAACAGTGCGCGCGCTGCTTACCAATAGAGATAGGGCTTGTCTTTGTCCACGTTGATGTTGTTGAGCGGGTCTTGTCTGAACCAGGTGTTGAGGGTGAATCCATTCTGGTAAGGCCATTTAAAGAGAGAGATGATAAGGTCTGATCAATTAAGAGCAGCAACATTGCCGGAAACGCAAGTCAGCGTCTCCGGCTAATCACACACACACAACGCAGCGTCAAACAGCACACACGCGCACACCACACACACACACACACACACACACAACACACACACACACAGCACACCACACACACACACACACAACACACACACACACAACACAAACCACACAACACACCACACAGCACACAACACATACACACACAACAAACAACACACACACACACAAACAGATGCTCACACACACACACATTAAACAGATGCTCAATACACGCGTGCGTGCAACACACCACACACAACACACACTC
>PIJE02001170.1:113735-117133 GCA_002895965.2 Coryphaenoides rupestris | reverse complement strand
CACACACACACACACACACAAATGTAAACACGCACACACAAATGTAAACACACACACATGCAGGTTCATCTTCATAAGTGGACACACACACACACTCTTGAAAAGCTGAGTGCTGAGTGTGTAGAATATGGATGCATCCTGACAAAAGTTCACAGTGGCTCCATTTGATCAAGAAATATTTCCATCTATCACAACTTGTGTGCGTGTGTGTGTGTGTGTGTGTGTGTGTGTGGGGGGGGGCGGGGGGTGTCATCGCATGTCATCTTTAACCCCGAGCGGAGATCTCTCTTCTCCTTCCTTTCTCCTCCACCTCTGCTGCTCACCATTTACATTGCGACACACACACACACACACACACACACACACATTTATGAATATTTAATACTAAAACCAGATTCACATGACTGGGTCAGAGGTATTTTGTTACATTAGATTAGATATTGTCAGTGTCTTCATTCATAGCAGTTAATAAGTCAAGGCTTATGGCGTGTGTTGTTGACATATGTTCCACCCAGCCCATAATGTTCAAGAGGAAATTAGCCTCTAAAAAACACAATGCTCAGGGACTTCTCATTGTCCTTGTGAGCTTTTTCTCTTTCAATTTCTACGGTCTTTCGGTGAATGAATGAACGTCCATGGTCTGCAAATGCCCCCATGCCATGATTTTGACTTCCTGCTTTTTCTCTACGTTTCTGCACTCCAGTGGTACATGATCAGCATCGTCCACATCTACAACCGCTGGAGGAACTCCGAGATCCGTTGCTATGTCAACGGGCAGCTGGTCTCCTACGGCGACATGGCGTGGCACGTCAACACCAACGATGTAAGAGCCGTCCTTGGCACGGGGTGGGGGTGGGGGTGGGGGGGTTTTTCGGTCATGTTTCCATTTGAAGGGCTGACAGGATCTGAAAATATACCGGTCCTCATCCTCCACATGGGTGATGAGAATAGCACGGCGTGGCGCATCGCGTTAGCTTGATTACCCCTCCTCCCACACACACACACACACAAGCAATTAATAATAGGCTTCATCCTTTTTCTTTATTCATTCTCATTTTCATTGTATCGTTGTATTTTCATTGTATTAAGAACCTCGCATTGCAATTTTGCCCGAAAGGCGCAATATAAATGCAATTTAATTAGATTTTGTTTTGATGGTATCGTTCTAGTGTGTGTTGTAATGCTCCCTACTCCCTTGTTGCTGTCTGTCCGTCTGTCCGCCACCAGAGTTACGACAAATGCTTCCTCGGCTCCTCCGAGACGGCCGACGCCAACCGGGTGTTCTGCGGGCAGCTGGGGGCCGTGTACGTCTTCAGCGAGGCCCTCAACCCCGCGCAGATCTTCGCCATCCACCAGCTGGGCCCAGGCTACAAGGTAAGGACCGTGCTATTGTTGTTGAGAGACTCGCTAAACCGTTCCCGTCTTGCGAGTTAACGTCCTGTTTCTCTCTTGAGGTCGGTCTGGCCGGGCTTCAAGCTATTCGTTTGTGTCCAAACCACCAGTGGTTTTGTTCGGAGCAATCCGCATCCTACTGGCAGCTACGGGAGCGTGGTTGTGGTGTGACAACAGCGAGAAGCAACTGTTTGTTGTCGGAAACAACAATGACCGATGGTTCATCCAATCACCTGCCAAGGATTTTTTTGAAAGTGCCAGCCCTTTTCCAAACTGTTTCTTGACAGTGACTTCCCAGATGCTTCTGCGAAACAAACTATCTGGCGCTGGTCCGGTTATATTATTTATATTATTACGACTGCTATTAGTGTTTATACTTTTCATTGATGTGCGAAGCCGGACACCTTGGGGGCTGGGAGTTCGAGCAGTACCCTTGCCACTAGAGCGTTCATTCCCTCAGACATGCCCCGCTGTCGCTAATTGTACTAGCATGGTACCGCGCTTTCAACATCTAGGTGCAATACATTGTACACACGGGCCGTTAGCTTGTTTTTATGGCGTTATTGTGTGCGTGGCGCTAACAGCCATCAACGTTTCCCGCGGTTCGTTGACAGATAAGCTAATCGATGAATGTTTGGACATGGATGTTTATGGAGGCTGGCACGAGTCTCACTCTTTGTTTTTGCCGCTAATGTACCCGTGGTGTGTTTATGTAGGCCTGTTGGCTCCACTCGGTGTGGGGCCCTAACTCGAGACTAATGGTTAACCTGGGTTCATTAGGAAACGCTTACATTTGATGCTAAGGCTTATTCCAGTGTCTATTCTTAATTAGTGTTGCTTCAGATCGGGAGGTGAAACGTGAAATGGAAGCATATATTTTTCTCGCTCATGCAACACACACACACACACACACACACACACACACACACACACATGCCGATTGGCATCACAGAGTGGGATGCTGGGAGAAGCAGGCTAGCTCTCCGGCAGGGAGGCCACCGGGACTCGCATGCTGCCCAGAGAGAGCATTACATGGCCGGCCGGTTTGAAGCGGGAGCCCCTTGATGTGGGACCGCTGGGCGCTAATGATGGGCCGGTCATCAGGGTCAACAAGGAACAAAGACTGCCGGCAGGTAGCTCGGAACACCGAGCCGCGCGTCCAGGCGGCCCTCTCTGAAGACTTGAAGGGATAATGCGGCCCTAATGCCCTCGTTGACATCGTTATAAAGCGTCGAGTGGCGATCCACACAACCCGGGTCCTAGTTTATACTGATCTGTGTAAGTATTTCACGCTAACTATGTCACACAGAGACATGACTGCAGTCCTTACAATGAGGTGTAATTTGGAGAGTCTGTCTTTAAATCGCTGTCGCGTCCACCATAAGTATCAGATATTAGTTTCATTCCCATTCCCAACAAGTGAGGGGTTCTGTCTCAGAATGACTGCATATTACGTCTTTGCAATGTCCCTATGGCGGGAAATCAGTTATTGAGTAAAAGGACACACACATTCTTCCCAGACCAGCAGCATCGTAAATCCAGAATCCAGAATTATTTTAACGGGCTTGGGGGCGTGTCCATGATCTCCATACGACTGCGGACGCGTGGCCTCGTTCAAAGAGGAGGCGGCCTGGTAGTTACTGTTAACCGAGCAGATTCGGTCTGTTCTGGTAGCGGGGAGCCCAGATATGGACTATACATCTCGGTTTTAACATGCCTTCCCGGACAGCGATTCATTGGATATCTTTGGATATTCTTTGGATATCCTTGGATATTTTTATTTTCTTTGAGCATACACATGCTAGCCTCAGCGATATAGCTGTATACCATATTGTTCACCAAAGTATTGGCTATCACTCTATGAAAGGTTTCTTTTTTTTCAGTTTTTCGTGAAAAGCGTGGGGCACATGATCGAAGTCCAGCAGGGAAACACTGCCATGTGTGTTCCAGAATGCACCATTGGCTGTCAAAATGTGATCAGCATATCGTAGCATAGCATACGGCCA
>PIJE02001170.1:86235-101235 GCA_002895965.2 Coryphaenoides rupestris | reverse complement strand
AAACCGCTTGTAATGGCTAACCATGCTCACACCTGGTGGTCTTGTAGGGTCCCTTTAATATGCATGTGCATCTATGCATGATGAACAATGTAAGTAGCTTCAGTGTTTCTGTAAAATCTGATTTGATACGACTCTGTATATTTCTATGTGTTTATATTTTGGTGCTTGTGTGTGTGTGTGTGTGTGTGTGTGTGCAGGTCCAGCTCTCCCTGTACACCTACCTTTCGTCGGAGTTCATCGGCACGGCAACCATCTACACCACCATCCGGCGCGTTGGCACGGTGCTGCAGCTCATGCACACGCTCAAGTACTACTACTGGGCCAGCAACCCGCTGGAGTGCAGCGGCATCACGCCCAAAGGCCTGGGTACGCGCACGCACACACACACACACGTGCGCACACACACACACACACACACACACACACACACACACACACACACACGGGTACACAAATACACACACGTGCATGCACAGACACACACATACTGTACATGTGCCAACACGTGCAGCAACACACAGAAACACACACACACGGGTACACAAGTACACACACGTGTATGCACGGACACACACATAATGTACATGCGCCAACACGTGCAGCAACACACACACACATACACACACACACACACACATCTACAAGCACTAAAGGCATGGTGCATACAAGCACACACTAACATCCATGCACACACACAACCCACAACTAGTAGCAGCATTGCTATAATTACCATGAACATATGCAGATGCTCAGACACACACACACACACACACACAAACATACAAATGTGCATGCTGCATACATACTGTACATACAAACAAACAAACAAACACAGGCATGCACCTACATGCAATCTTTATGGAACTGTGTCATTATTTAATTATTATGATATAGTAATTGCTATATGTAGTGTTTGTGTATACACACACACACACACACACACACACACACACACACACACACACATATACCAACAACCAGCCACACTCTGGTGCACTTGTAAGAAACATGGACCTTTAGACGTCTCTAGAGGAAAGAAAGCAGACGACAGGACGGAGTGAGGAGTAGTAGTCACACCAGCAACCTAAACACCTCCTCCTCCTCCTTCTCCTTCAAGAGAGAGAAGCTCTCCTCTCCTCCACCGGGGATATAAAACCTCCGCTGCGTTTCTGTCCGTCCGTCCGTGCGTCCGTGCGTGCGTCGGCGTGGAACAGTGTTCAGGGGTCCGTGTAATGCTATATTATTGCCTTCGACACACCTTACACCTTACTTATTTGAACTGCTCAGCCCGCCGTCGTCTCCTCCCCTCAGCAGAAAGGGCCCTGACAGGTCTTTGTACTTGAGCAGGAGCGCATGGACGCGAGGGATTATAAACGCGAGGCAGTCGAGAGGGTCTGGTATTTTGAGTCCTTTGCCGGCAAAGCCACAGGAGCGGTCCCGTGCTTGCGTGTGACTTGCGATTTACGGGAAGAAAAACGGAGGACCAGTAGCAACTAGCAAATGCACACACATGTGGTTTTTCGGATTGCAGTGGATCAAAATAAACAAACAGAATATATACATGTTAATATATATATATTTATACGGGACATATTTTATTTAAATCGTGAGCCACTGAATCACCAAGCGCTACGCTAAAACAACCGCTCACCGCACGTCAATTACGGTAATACGTTTGTGAGCGGGGCCCTTGAAATTAATCAACCTTTCACGTTCACAAGTGATTCCCCCGGCTCACCACCGGCATGCTTCCCTCGTCGCCATGGCAACAGCGTGATTGATGGATCTAAGGGAGCCTTTGGAATTTTTAATCAAACAGCGGTCTGGCGTTTTTTTTTTCTTTTTGTGTGTGTGCTGTGTGTGTGTGTGTGTGTGTGTGTGTGTGTGTGTGTGTGTGTGTGTGTGTGTGTGTGTGTGTGTGTGTGTGTGTGTGTGTGTGTGTGTGTGTTGTGTCTGTGTGTGTGTGTGTGTGTGTGTGTGTGTGTGTGTGTTGTGTGTGTGTGTGTGTGTGTGTGTGTGTGTGTGTGTGTGTGTGTGTGTGTGTGTGTAGCTGTTTACCTACCTGGCTAGTGCTAATAGAAGCGCCGGTTATTGGCGGTAATTAGAGCTAGCAATGAGCTAATGGCGCGACAAAGGCAGCAGGATGAGCGTGTTATGGTTTTGAAGTCCGCCCTTGGCTGCACTCGGCGCTGAGTGTGTGATTTGCATTGATGAGCCCCATCTTTATTTATGAATCCCATCGTTTTTCGAAGAAGACACACAAATGCAGCGGGTATTCATGTATTCCAACGGGTTTAATCAAAAAATCATGAAACCCTGCTTCAAGCTACAGCTTTAGACACTTAGGTTTGCGAGTGAGCATTTTTCCTGTGATGTCAGATCGACCAGCGGATCTCGTAAACTCCCGCCCCCCTCCTCCCACCCCCCCCCACCATAACCTTTTCCTTTCACAAAACGCACTGACGCGCTCATAGCATGAAAAAAACCCACTGGACCAGATATGATTTGCCGATATGCTGGCGGGTAGCCGCGTCCCGGTGACGTGCCTCGCCCAGTAAAGACGTGGCGCGCGACTAAAAGCGAGCGGCAGCTGTTGGCGCCGCGGCACGCTAACCAAACCAAGATGGATGGACCCAGAGAGCGCCCCCCTGCGCCGCGCGTGCTAAGTGGCTTCATTGTGATGCTGCGTCCCGTTTTTATCATATGGGCATACATAAAACATGAACAATAAAGAACAAACAAACTTATGATAAAAGAAAGGTAAAACAGGCAGGGACACACACACCTTTCTATTTCTATTTGTATTCTTTTATAACTGCGGTCGGCTGTCGGGCGCTTTGCACGTAGGAATTTCACTCACTGCTTATACTTGTGTAAACTGTGAAGTGACAATAAAACACTTGAAACTTGAAACACCTAGGGAACAGGTCTTTAAAAAGGTATGCAGATGAAATATCACTGAAACTGCACTGTCATGCTTCCGTTGGTTTAGCATGTAGGTCTCTCTCTCGCTCTCTCTCTCTATCTCTCTCTCTCTCTCTCTCGCTCTCTCTCTCTCTCTCTCTCTCTCTCTCCCATAGCCCTCTGTCTGTAAGGCCACCTAGCTAGATCTCTTCCTACATGCTCTCTATACCCAAACATGGCATCAGTTAAAGATTTCATTTCAGCAATATGTCAATCGCTTGGCAGTTAAAAGTCATTGGGGTCGGGTGCGTTGTAAACCGGGCGGTAGGCAAAAGCGGGGTCCTGGGCGTGCGGATCCCCACTCCTCGCCGACTGGTTCTAGGGACGTGGAACGTCACCTCACTGGCGGGGAAGGAGCTTGAGCTGGTGCGGGAGGTGGAGCGGTAGCAACTAGATATGGTTGGGCTCACCTCCACACACAGCACCGGGTCTGGAACCAAACTCCTGGAGAGGGGCTGGACCCTCTCCTTTTCCGGAGTTGCCCAGGATGTGAGGCACCTGGCGGGTGTGGGGATACTCACAAGTCCCCGGCTGAGCGCCGTTGTGTTGGAGTTCTCTCCGGTGAACGAGAGGGTCGCCTCCATGCGACTGCATGTGTCACGATCGCGGTCGTGCCCAGACTGAGGATATTGTCGGGCGGTGGAAAGAACACTTTGAGGAGCTCCTGAACCCGACCAGTACGTCCTCTGTGGAAGAGGCAGAGTCTGAAGACTCGGGGGAAGTCTCACCCATATCCTTGGTAGAGGTCACTGAAGTAGTCAAAAAGCTCTTCAGTGGCAAGGCGCCAGGTGTGGATGAGATTCGCCCTGAGATGCTGAAGGCTCTGGACATTGTCGGGCTGTCGTGGCTGACACGCCTAGTCAATGTAGCGTGGAGGTCGGGGACAGTACCTGTGGAATGGCAGACCGGGGTGGTGGTCCCCATTTTCAAAAAAGGGGACCGGAGGGTGTGCTCCAACTATCGGGGTATCACACTGCTCAGCCTCCCCGGGAAAGTTTATTCCAGGGTGCTGGAAAGGAGGCTCCGGCCGATTGTCGAACCTCAGCTCCAGGAGGAACAATGCGGATTCCGTCCTGGCCGTGGAACAGTGGACCAGCTCTTTACCCTCGCAGGGTTGTTGGGGGGGCATGGGAGTTTGCCCATCCAGTCTACATGTGCTTTGTGGACTTGGAGAAGGCTTATGACCGTGTCCCCCGGGGAATCCTGTGGGGGGTACTACGGGAGTATGGGGTACCGGGGCCGTTGGTACGTGCCATTCGGTCCTTGTATGAACAAAGTGCGAGCTGCGTCCGTATTCTCGGCACAAAGTCAAGCACGTTCTCAGTGGGTGTTGGACTCCGCCAAGGTTGTCCCTTGTCACCGATTCTGTTCGTGATCTTCATGGACAGAATCTCAAGGCGCAGCCGAGGTGAGGAGAGTGTCCGGTTTGGGGACCTCAGAATTGCATCTCTGCTCTTTGCAGATGATGTGGTTCTGTTGGCTACATCAGACCGTGACCTCCAGCATGCACTGGGGCGGTTTGCAGCCGAGTGTGAAGCGGTCGGGATGAGAGTCAGCACCTCCAAGTCTGAGGCCATGGTTCTCTGCCGGAAAACGGTGGAGTGTTCCCTCCGGGTTGGGAATGAGTTGCTGCCTCAAGCGAAGGAGTTCAAGTATCTCGGGGTCTTGTTCACGAGTGAGGGCAAAATGGAGCGGGAGATGGACAGACGGATTGGTGCAGCGTCTGCAGTAATGCGGGCGCTGTACCGGTCCGTTGTGGTGAAGAGGTCAATTTACAGGTCCATCTACGTTCCAACCCTCACCTATGGTCACGAGCTTTGGGTAGTGACCGAAAGAATGAGATCGCGGATACAAGCGGCCGAAATGAGTTTCCTCCGCAGGGTGGCTGGGCTCAGCCTTAGAGATAGGGTGAGGAGCTCAGACATCCGGAGGGAGCTCAGAGTAGAGCCGCTGCTACTCCGCATCGAAAGGAGTCAGCTGAGGTGGTTCGGGCATCTGATTAGGATGCCCCCCTGGCGCCTCCCCTTAGAGGTTTTCGAGGAACGTCCAACTGGGAGGAGACCCCGGAGCAGACCCAGAACCCGCTGGAGGGATTATATATCTCGTCTGGCCTGGGAACACCTCGGGATCCCCCAGTAGGAACTAGAGAGTGTGGCTGGGGAGAAGGAAGCCTGCGGGGGGGCCTTCTTAGCCGACTGCCACCGCGACCCGGCCCCGGATAAGCGGACGAGAATGGATGGATGGATGGATGTGAATCGCTCACCGTACTGTCTGAGCCTGGGTCTGAGAGTGAGCTTGCCTGAGATTTGCCAAACTGAAAATGTAAACAAATAGATAGATGGACCACAGCACATCTAAGGAACATGGGCATGGCCTCTATATGTTATATACTAAATGTAATAGATGCTCATGCAATAGATGAGCAGTTGTGGTAGAAACCACCCTTTCACAGGTGGTTAGTAGCAGGGTAACTTCCTGTTCCTGTTATCTTACCGTTAGCTCAGTTTTATTTACCAGCATGGTCAATGTATATTTACTGGACTAGTTGTGTCTATACTGGTGCACTGGCAGGAACTTGTAGCCAGGCTAATGCTATACACGCCATGTTAATGTGGCGTCTTTGGGGCTGTCCAACAGCAGGACACAGGCAGGATGGTGGAGTGTAGACATGTACAGCAGATGGTTTCTCTTGTGTGTGTGTTGATGGCTGGTTTAACCTGTGGGCCTTGATTAGGCAATACACCTCAAGTGTGCAGCCCCACCCAGCCCGACACTAATCAGCCAGGGCCAGGTGAGGCTGCTTAAACCGGCCACCCAACACACACAGAACCACCTCAGAACTCTTTCAGGAACTACAGCCCAAAAACAACGTCTCTTTGACTTTCATCCAAAACAGACTCTCGGGGGACGGTCGTAAATCATCCTCTCATCGCAGTATTTTCAGCTCTCGGGTGCATCTATTGTACCTGACGTGTGCCTGAGAAGATCTCCCCCCCCCCCTCCCCCGGAAAATACACTTGCATAAATGAAACCGCCAAGCAATATCCATCCTCCGTCGACGATTGATGGGCAGGAGGAGCTACGAGGAGCTAGGAGTTTGTTGTGGACGGCGCCGGGGGCCTGTTGCGCGTCACTCCGGGTCGAGATTTAGCGACTCTGAATCAATGGAGGCCACCGACGTAAATCCATCAAAGAATCATTTAAAATGTCTGGGTTCCTCTCAGCAGGGAACCGACAAGGCCATTTTTTTATGTTATGTCTTTGTTGTTGCCATTTTGCAGGGGCAGAATTCATTTTATTAACCTTATAAAAGGTACATGTTAGATACGAGGTGTGGCAAAGTAGCTGCTACACACCACCTTATTGTCTGAGATTCCTCCACTCCAAGGACACAGGCAGTTGGTTTCTAATAATCCGGTTTATTGCAGAAATTGTAGACGATGTAGAAGGAATGACACAGCAGATGGTACCTGCTAGCAGGCTAGTGCTCTTTCCGAGAGTGTGTGTGTGTGGTGGCTGGTTTAACCTGTGTGCCTTGAATAGCCAAAGCACCACAGGTGTGCAGCCTCACCCAACCCCAGAGTTTAAACCAGGCTGACTCGGTGAGGCTGTTTCTCATGTGAGGCTGTTTGAACCTGACACCAACCACACACACTTCACACACAGTATACAGTAATATTGTCATATTTGAGCAGTTCCTTGTTTAGTCTTTGAAGATAAATGTGAGTGGGTGTGCAAATGTGTGCAAGGATGTGTGTGTGTGTGTGTGTGTGTGTTCCCGAACATTTGCGCCTACTCCGTGGCTGCCTAACGCTAAACAAATGTCCAATTTATTCAACTCGATTAACTTCCGACGGAGAGAAAGTGCACCTGTGCCATTCTGTGCAGTCGGTGGTTATTGTGCATTTGCATGGAATGAACACCGAAGAATTCATTTAGTGTTGTGGTGGCGTTGAGGGCCTGTACTCTGTAGGCTACTACTGCACAAGAAGACAGAGAGAGAGATGAAAAAGGAGGGTAATGTGTGTGCGTGCGCGCGTGTGTGTGTGTGTGTGTGCTTCAAGGTAAGTGGCAAATAATTTTGATTGTTGTTGGCAGAATGAACCGTTGACCCCACGTGTGAGCAGTGCCCAACTGTAGTCTAGAGCAACAGACCGCAGCCCGACCATTAGCATTGTGTTGATGATGATGATGATGATGATGGCTAATCTGGTGTCTGTGTGTGTGCGGTTGTGTGTGTGTGGTTGTGTGTGTGTGTCTGTGTCTGTTTCTTGCAGATGGGCCACGGCCGACCCAAAAGGAGATCATCTCGCTTCGAGCCTTCATGCGCTCTTCCTCAAACAACTCATCTTAAAGGTACAGTGGCTATTTTTTGTACGAATGTGATGCGTGGAGACGATCAAAGTGTTCTTCCGCAAGCAAGATGTGGGGGGTGGGGGCGGGGGGGGGGGGAGCGGATACGCAGAGCCGTCACCGATGTGTGTGTGTGCACTTTTAATACACACGCCTATGTCAGTGTGCGACATACGTAATGAGTTTCTTCCCCAGCGCTGGAAAGCCTGAGGTTGAGAGATGCCGCAGCTGAATGTCGTGAGTGTTTAGAATGATCGTACGTATGTGAGAGCCTTGTGACAAAGACCGCGGTGTGTTTCTTCCTCGCCTCCAGGACCGCGGTGTGAAGGAGGACGAGCTCCAGAGCATCCTGAACTACCTGTTGACTATGCATGAGGTACACACACGCACCCACACACACGCACACACACACACACACACACAGACCGTAACCTGTGACTTTGTCACCCCACTGGGAGAGAACATGGCAGGCAGGGAGAGATAAACGTGACAGGGAGAGGCTACAAAAGAATTGAGAGCGGGAGAGAGAGACAGAGAGAGGGTGAAAATGGTTTGACTTGCGAAATGGAGAGAGGGTGTTAGAAGGGTGGAAGCGGAGAGTTGTGTGTGTGAGCGAGCGAGAAAGGGAGAGAAAGAAAGAGAGAGAGAGATTGAGAGAGAGAGAGACTACAAAACAAGTGCGGCAGACGTGGAAAGTCGTCACGTGAAATGGAGAGGAAGTTGGATACAGAGAGATGGAGGCAGATAGATGAGAGAGAGAGAGAGAGAGCAAGAGAGAGACAGAGAGAGATATGAAGTGGTTAAGTGGTGCTGCCGACCAGAGCGTATATGCCAGATTAGTACGGCACTTAAACAACGGTGGCGGTGGCGCTAGCTGGTCCTCAGGTGACAGGCGGGTAGCGGGGCGGGGGGGGGGGGGGGGGGTAGGGGGAGCATAACAACAGAGCAGCGCAAATAGACTCAGCTCCTCTGCAACAATTAGCCGTCGCCACCTTCGTCGTTTCACGCTTCCGGCCCTGGGTGACTGGCCCCGTTACATCTACCCCGGCCTCCTCCTCTCTCTCTCTCTCTCTCCTCTCGGTCTCATCTGTCCGTCGTCTCTCTCTCTGTCATTTTCTCTGTCTGTGTCTTCTCTGTCTCCTCTTTCTGTCTCGTCTCCCCACGCCTGTCTTCGTCTCTCTCTGTCTCACTTTCTCTCTCTCTCTCTCCCCCTCCTCTGTTCTTCCCTCCCACCGCAATTTGCAATTTCCACAAATCCACACCTGCGTTCCCTTCTCTCTCTATCTCTCTCTCTCTCTCCTCTCTCTCTCGCTCTCTCTCTTCGCCATCCCCTCGTTTCTGGTTTCCGTCCGACAGGATGAGAACATCCACGACGTTCTCAAAAGTATGCTGGGCGCTGAGTCGGAGCACCCGGCCTCCATGATCCCCGCCTTCGACCAGAGGATAACGGGCATTCAGTGGGGGCGCCCACAGCCTCCCAGTACCACACACACACACACACACACACACGTTCATTTATTCTTTTATTTACGTCTCGGAGAGGCAGCAGCATCGAGGGAGGTGCTCATTTCCCATTGTTGCCGGGATACCAATAAGAGAATAAAATATATACCAACATTTACATTTAGGGCATTTGGCAGACGCTTTTATCAACAAAGCGACTGCCAAAGAGTACATTTGTTGAAGGAACAGCAACTATATCACTTGGTACATAAAGATAAGAATAGAGCAGGTTTCAAGAGTTCATAGTTGCAAGCTAATAGAAACGAGTTTCATAATGCTAGGTTGTCTTGCATAATGATCTGGGGCAATAAGAAGCAGACGTGACCATTTCTGAGTGCATTACCAACAAGAAACAAACAATTTATGCCTAAAAAGTGCTAATACGGTTTATTTTATGCCAAGATGACAAACACACACGAGAATGCATTTTAATGCAAAAAACTATTACAACATCATGCAAAACAGTTATACAAAAGTCACGTACTTACATACAAGAAAGTTAAACAAATCACAATTTAAAACATATACCGGCAAAAACATGTGTCAGTCGGATATGCACAAACACACGCACACGCGCAGATATCCGCTTCGTGTGCAGGATGGTTTAAATGTTGTTTTTTAATTTGAAACCAAACGTTCCAAAGGCTCATCGCGTCCCCTGTCGTGACGAGCGCCCGCTAACGCTGACCATTGTTTGCTTTCACTTCGCTCCGCGCCCCCCCATGCTCCGTGTCCTAACAGAAAGCGCTGCTGCCTGTGCGGTTTGCCTCAGGTTGATCTGCAAGCTTGCTGGCGTCCAAAAGTGAGAGCATCGCGTCCAGGCCCTCAAATTGGCTACTTTCCTCAAGCACCTGGCCAACAAGTCAGTTTATCCATCATGCTCTCTTTTTCTCCCAAGCAGCTCGTTCTCTTGTTGCTCCGGGAGAACGCAAGAAGCAAAGTTTTAGCCGGAATACGTTTGCGCGTCGACACGCAGAGCATGTTAGTTTATAACGTTGCGCCTAAAAAACGCTGATAACCTAGCATGAATTAAAACTGGATTAAAACTTATTTAAAAAAGAGAAAAGTTTTCCAGAGTATTGCCGTGTTTCTGCAAGTTATTCGAGTGTTTCTGTTGGATTTTTTTCATGGCAGTTTAAATTTCAGAACTCATGAGTTCTTCTGCAGAGGAAGTAAATGGGTAAAGTGCTAAGTGGGAATTAAAGCCGTTTCTTGGAGTTTGGTTTTTGCTTCCTCGCAGCGATAATCACAGGCCCCCGCTCTGAGCAGCATGGAGCTCATCCGTCTAGCCAGTGTGTATATTTTAGCGTTAATGCTAGCGACGCGCACAAGTTAGAACGGCTAGGAACAGGCAAAATGAAAGGTTATTTGTTTACTCACCCTGAGTGAACGATTCTTATATAACATTTATTTGTATATAGTAGCTGGGCTAACGCGGTTAATTTTGATTAATAATTACAAAAATAATGCGTAAACTAATTAACACATTTTAATGACTTTATTTTGCCTCCAAAAACCACGGCGAACGTTTCTCAGGACTAATTCCAAGCATAACCGATACCATAGCGACGCACAACCGTGCATTGAGTTGACGCCAGAACAAACAAGCCCCACTAGGAGCGTGGAGCTCAAACATGACGCCACCGGAAGAGACCGTGTTTGACCGTTAAATTCATTTATTTGTTTGTTTGTTTTTGTTTGGTTGTTACCATTTAGATGTAAAATGGCACTTTATGTGTTAAACTGTTCGTCTGTGATTAATTCTGACCAAGCATATTTGGGTGGTAGGGAGGGTCTAGTGTAACATTAGGTATTAATTGTGTAATATATTAAATTATTCCTAAAATTGCTGCACTATCTGTGGACTGTGTAGCTAACAATAAAACAGGATTTTGCTGCTTAAAACGTAATATCTATGTATATGTCTATGTTCTAATGTACTGATAGTAGATGTACAAGTATAAGTCTATGTATTATGTCTAATTATATGCTATTCATAATGTCTATTCATCGTATACCAAAATCATTTGAATTGAAAATGTTGCTTCTCATGTCAAATATTGAATATAGCGATTAAAAGCGATTCATTTCGTTAATTCATACAAGCCTCTAAATTAATTAGATACATTTTTTTAATGCGGAGTCCCACCACGAATATTTAGCAGTAATACTGTATATCAAAAACATCCATACCTTTGAACTATTGATCCCCCCAAAAAAGCACGCTGACAAGATACATATTTCCCATATTTAGTAAATATTGTGAAAACACTATCTTGGTATGAGCCAAATGTGGAGCGTTTCCCGGTGAAATCCCCTGTTAAAAAGAAAAATTAAGCATTTTTAGCAAAACACTCAACAACAATGTTCACTCCGTCATTGATTACGATGCGCGGGGTCCCAGGACATCCTCGTAATTAAATGATCAACAAGGAACAGATTTTCCAGACACGGTCGTGCCCAGTGGCCACCGTTAATGTCACTGGCCATATGCGGTCCCGTGGTTAGCATTGCTGAATGCAGTCCGGGACCTTATAACGACGCTGGTTGATGTGTCATTGCATTTGGCTTCTAAGCGCGAGATAACAACACCCCGCAGGGCCTTGCTCACTACGCCGCCCGTCCAACCCACCACAGCTTAGACGGTGACAATGCAGTCGTGGCTAGAAGGGCTAATATGTCCTAGTGTGTCGTGTGGTGTGGTGTGTGTGTATGTGTGTTTGTGTTCGGTGTGTTCTTGTTGTCGTTGTGTTCGTTTGTGTTGCCCGCAGGCGAAAGTGAGATCATGCACACGCACCAGTCTGTTCACGCCTGCTCGGGGAAAGGCTGATTATGCACACCCAGACCACCTCTGCGTGACGACCTACCAAAAACACCTCTACGAGTAGCTAACGCCGCCGACTCTCCATGACGACCTATACGACAGGAAGCTGGGTGTTACCGCCGCGTGGTCGGTGTGGTGCGTGGTGGTTGGTGGTTCTTCTCCCACCCAGCGTGCAGGGCTGCTAGTCGAAGAGAGAAATCGAGAATCTGCTCCGATTGACCGCTGTGTCGTTCTTCACAGTATACTGCATATCGTGTCTTGTTAAACATGTTAAACAAGGTACACTTCTCGTCAAACTTTGTTCACCTGAGCGAGTGGCACTTAAAAAGTGTTGACTTTACTATTCATTAGATTTATTTTCGTCATTAACATTTATTGAAGGTGATGAAGATTTTCCAAGCTGTTTTTTGTATGCAGGATGGTTACAGTTTTTGAAGTGAAGACTAAAACAAAAAAATTCAAGTATAACTTAATTGAATGTAATTGCTGGTTTGGGGCACGATAAAAAACTATTTTGGAGGATTGGGAAAAGGGCATCTCTAATTAGTTTTCCCGGGAACTCATCAATCCGCCGGCCCTGTCGGACCGCAGTAAAATCACATCAACGTCTTAAATATAAATGTCTCCATTTTGCCGACGTACAAAAGGAAATCATTTAGTAATGGAAAATAACCTTTACCTTCTTGTTTTACCCCTTGTTTACCGTCTTCCACACATCCATCTCGCTCCCTCTTGTCATCAACATCTCCTCAATTTCAATTGTCATTGCCGGGTGTAGCATGATGGATGCGTTTGCTTTCCGTCGCAGATTCTGACGCAGCAAGTCTTACCCAGGTGGGTTTTTTTTTTTTTTTTTTTTTTTTTTTTTGGGGGGGGGCGGGGGGGGGGGGCCACCCCAAAAAACCCCAGAATCCAAAAGGGGGGGGGGGGGGGGGGGAGGGGGGGGGCGGGGGGGGGGGGGGGGGGGGGGGGGGGGGGGGGGCGGGCGGGCGGGCCCCCCCCCCCCCACCCCCCCCCCCCCCACCCCCAACCCCCCCCCCCACCCCCCCCCCCCCCCCGGCGGCGGTGAAAAAAAAGCCCCCCCCCCCCCCCCAAGATCCACCGTCAAGATTCCAGAATCCACGTGAGTAGAGAACAGAAGGAATTCTCAATGATAAATACTCGTCATGTCTTTATGCACTCTCTCGTCTTCATTGATCTGAGGTAGTTTCGGTTTATCTCTAAATCGTGAATTCTAAAGTGTAAAGTTCACATTGATCTAACGGAGGGTCATTATTTAATTCACGTTTATGACCCTAAGAAAAAAACCATCCAAGTCAATAACGCTGCCATGGAAACAGTGGGAAATGGTGAAACGTGTGGGCTGTCACTGTGAACGACGCGCAACTAATCCTGATCCAGGATATTCTTTTATTTCTCATCTCTCCTCTGTCCCTCCTCATCCTGTCCTCCCGTCACCGTGCCATCTCCACCCTCCGCCCTCCCGCCCTCCACCCTCCACCCGCCTCCAGTGTATTCCTGAAGTGGTGGCCACGCTGCTGAAGAGCTCCACCCCCAGCGCCGAGCGATGGAGGTCCGGAGGCTGTTTCCTCTCCGACATGATCAAACTCCTTCAGCAACAGCCGCGAGAGACCACGGTGAGGGATGCCTCCGCCCCGCGCCCCAGCGACCACCAGGAAACTTTCCATCACAGGACCAGGGTAGTAAATAATTCCGGGGGGATCTTTACTCCCAAAAAGTCCCTCCTCCTCAGGGAGCGGAAGTAACTTTTCAAAAGTACAAGAACTTGGAAGTTGGCTTGTGCCCTGCTCTGAACATTTCGATGTGATACTCTCAGCATTTTATTGTGGGCCGCATTCATAATTCTTATGTACTTGTACTTGTAAGTCATGTCAGGTCAATTCGGCAATACTCACAAAATCCGTTCTCCTTGTACAAGTCAGAATTTGATCCCATTTTGATTCGCAAAGCAGGTAATCACCATGCTTACAGTTGTACGCTTAGCTTAACACTGTAGCTCGGTTTACTTAAAGAGTCAACACCACAACATTAAACCACAGCAACGGTGCTACCGCTTGAAAACATTTCAACAAAATTGCCACATCGTTTTTGAATTCACAGAGCTTGACAGTAAAATAACTTTTGTCTGCAACAGATAGCACTTAATAAGGGTTGGGGTTGTATCGCGACATCACCGTGAAAAAAAACGATTTGAATAAAATGTTATTTTGCGTATCTGATGTGTTGTGTTCCAGCTGCCTGCTGCAGCTCTCGGTGTGGCAGACTGGATGTCTTCGCTGGCTACATCAACCCCAAAGAACCCTGAGGGCAGAAGATCACGGAGATGGTGTACAACATCTTCCGCATCCTCTCTACACGCCATCAAAGTACGCAGTGGGCGGCTGAGGGTGTGGGACACGCTCTCCATCGCGCACTCCAAGTGAGGCAGCCCTCCCTCCCGCGTGGCCTTTCACAGTCATTGGATGGCGAGTCTTTGGGTTATCTCACATCAATTTCAATTTCTGGCCCGATTCTAATCGATTTCTTGCTTCGGATGTTTCGCCGATTCAAAGTCAATTAAAAAAGATTCTCGATTCAAAAATGTCTTCCCGATTAGTCCCTAGGATACTCATTTCAGCATCTCCTCCAGTCATTGCAGGCAAATTTAATGGCATGGAAGCAGAGTAAAGTGTGTATAGATTATGTCGTTTATATATTTCAAAAAGTTCGCGCACGATAATATTCTACTTAAATCACAACCAATCTTACGAATCCTTTTTTATCATTACACCCCTTATTTCATGCACGGTTGTCCATTGTTAGGCAGCCTCTCCTGTTCGGTGCGTTGGATATGATGGATGATGGAGATGACACGCCCACATTCTTTTATGACTTATTTGTACTGTGAAGCGTGACGTGGATACTTAGTGATCGTTGTTTGCGTTGTACCTCCGAAGTGGCTTGATGATCTCAGACAGTTATGAAATCATTGATGAGAGCAATTGTCCTTCTGTTGACCTGGAAAACCCATAGGAATGTAACCAGTTAGCTATACTATGTCTGAAAGTCATCAATAAACATCGTTTTTCTGACCCTCGTCAGGCTCATGGCTATGTCAGATGCTTTCAAGGACTATAATATATATTCGCTGAATATCCTAAAAATTCCATCTAATATTAAAGAAAATGTTCATCCATCTTCAGCCCCTTTTAGCCTGTTCAAAGCAGAATGTTGTCACCTTATTCCAAGCCTCGCCTTCTTTATTAAAATGCTACCAACACAATGGGGGCATTGTTGTCACACCTTAAGCTGAAGGTGGAGTTGTGATAACATATACTCATCAACATACTCTCTCT